>WURS02449459.1:0-14297 GCA_011762765.2 Rhinocypha anisoptera
GAACCGGATCTCGCATTTCATCGATACGAAAGGTGAGGGTCGTGTTTCGGAGACTGTTGAGGAGATTCACACCACTGGCCCTGCCGCCGGCGAGGGGGAGAGAAATGGAGAAGCACAGGGACAAGGTCATGGTCAGGATCAGGGTCATGGGGAGACGTATGCTTCGGGGTCGAGGATTGATTGATGTCCGCATGGTTGAGAGAGAGTGGGGGATGCAATGTATTCATGTTTAGATGAAAGGTAATCAGATAGATAGATAGATAGAAAAAGTCCTGATTTACTGCCATTCTGAGCGTCCAGTATGTAAGGCTGGACCAGTGACTTTCCTGAAACGGAACTGAACCCTAAATACTTCATCCAAAAGCCCTCACTCACGTTGCTAAATTAGTATAGTGAATCCTCGTTTTAACGAGCTTGGCTATGGTGAGACTACTTGGCTTCCTCCTATATCTCACTAAAACGAGCCCGTCTGGAATGGAATATTGGTGGTTAGTTGGGAATCCTGCTGTTTGTTTGTTATATACAAAAAAGCATGGATTCAAACGTACCATACCACCCCATTATCGATAGCAATTAAGCTGAAAGGTGTGTGGGATTCAAATGAGAAGAGTAGTAGTCATTTGCATCAAGTAGATGCTGGGGTTTCGGCTTGGAGAGACTTGCGCAAAACATATATATATATATATATACATATTCCACATAAATCCACACATTGAAACAAATAAAGCACTAGTACCGCATAACAAAGAACGATCACCATGCATACTCCGTACTCCATAGGAGTCTAAGCCACTGTACGAAGTACATCCCTACTGCTTACTTTTCGTAGCGTTTCGTGTATGGCCCCGCCTAGTTATTCCGTCTGCAACCCAAACTAAACAACCTCTATCCACATACCACCCATTACTGCGCTGGGTCTACCATGATCAGCTCTATCGTGCTGTTATTTTCATCATTTCGCAGGCGAGCAATGACTCTGCGCGCCGCCGTCTTGCAGGGCCAGTTCCCGGAGCTTTCAGACACCAGGGCAGTGCACATGTTCCGGTCAGCATTCCGCTCAGAACTCGAGCGCCTGAAAAACGCCCAGTTGACCGTGGAATCCGGGACGGCGAAGCCAGCCGGCAGTCTGGAAAATGGCGAGTCGCCATCGCGATACCTCTTCCGCGAGGATTTCGCAGAGGTCAACCGCACGGTGGTCAACATGCTGGCGCTGAAATGGATCCTGGCGGGGGACTATGACTCGTTTACGGCGTGTCAGCGCGAGGAAGGGAGACTGAGCAGGGAGTCCTTTCGGCGCTTGTGTGACTTTTTCAGGGGTTACCCGGATATCTACGCGCTGCTGGTCGCGGTGGTGGTGGATGATCTTGGGAAAGACCCGCAGCTTGCCCAAGATGTGGCGGAGAGAAGCCATAGCCACCACGCGGCCAGGAATGCGAAGATGGTGAATCATTCTGATTTTGTCTATCAAGCTGCCCAAACCGATTTGATTCCTGCGTTGAAGCCTGTTTCGGATGCTGGGCGAAAAGCCATTATCTCGAGTATGGAAATCGAAGGACAGCTCAGCATAGCTCAACTGGTCCAGGGGGAGAACGTGCCAGCAAGTCTGTCAATTCTCAAGCAAATTCAAGATGACGGGAATGGATTTCGCATGAGAGCTATGGTGACAATACTGGATGTCGCTGGTGCTGCTGCTCACAGTGATGCCCGAGGTTGTCTAGTCCTGACAGAGAACATCTTCCAAGGATACATGGCGACTATCGAGACTCTACAGAAATTCATCCAGGGAGAGATACCCAGCGAGCGTGCATGCTATGACCAAGTTCTTACCGACCGGGCAAAAAGCCTGCATTTGAAGGGATGTGAACTTCTGTCGACGGACAATGCAGAACAGCGCGCACTTCTTCGGATATTCTGCATAGGTCGTGTGGACAGCAGGCAATTAGCAGACGCTTTCACGAAATCATTTGCCACCTTGCCAACACCAGACAAGGATAATCTAGTCCAAGGACTGAATGTGGATGGCTTGAATGATGGTACCGCAATCTTGCCATACTATGCACCCGGACTAACGGCCGAAGTCCTTCGAGGAGTTCGAGAAAAGGAAGAGCCTGCAGTGACTGAAGCATTGTCAGCTTTTCTAAGATTCTTAGCAAAAGTCATGGAGGAAAGCAAAGCAGTGCCCAACACCTCCGGCGTGATCGAACGAGACCTGTCATTTGTCCAGGATGTCATCAAGAGCAGTAGCTTCAAGGATGATCCACATGTGCTCGACAAGGTCCAGCTCCCATGGAGACAGTAATACGCTTGTTTGTTTGATTGATACGAGTTTATAAACTGGTTCGTTGTTATCTGATAAGGGCGGTTTTCTGATATTGCCGTACATGTTTTGCAATATACCCATTGACCTTTAACGAGGGTAGTCCTGGTGATTATTCTAGTTATACGAGGCTTGATGATAATAAAACGGTTCCTTTTGTGCCTTCTAACTGATGCAATATTCTAACCACGCTATGGATAACAATAGAGAAAACCATGAACAGCCAACAGCCAATTCTATTCATGCCATGAAATCTAATGCTCATTCCTTGAACCATTCATCATAGTCGTAGCTCTTCTCGCATGCACTCGAGCAGTGTCTTCTTCAGCCTCTCGAGTCGCCTCTTCCATAAGCCGGTTCTTTTCACCCACTGCGTCCCAATTTTCCACTTCTATATTCTTCATAGCCAACTCTAGCCATTTCCCCCAGAACCCAGTATTCGGAGCTGCACCATCACGCTGGACCCAGTCCACCCTCCCCGTCTCCCGGATCGCATACCAGAGCGTCTTCGTGTAGCTGGGCTCATCATCGAGAATGCGATCCTTGTCCTCGTCATGCTCTTGCTGGTACAGACTCAAATCCCATGTCTTCTCATTGCTCATGACAAAGGGAATCACCCAGTACATCATGTTGAGGATGATGTACGCGATACCAATAGCACCCTGCATGACCCAGCCGCAATTGCTGAAGAAGATAATGGACGCCATCAGCAAGACGGTACTGATCCCCAGCATCCACTGCAGCGCGCCGTCTTCGAATTTGTACCGGCAGCTGTCAGCGCAAGTGTACAGCTCCCGGGTAACGTCCTCGTTGCAGTGGACTACCACAAAAGCGCCTTTTCGCGTTTTGATGACGATGTCGCCTGGCGGGACGACGTTGTTTGTTGGTCGTGATGACAGTGTCGGGTGCCATTTGTTCGCCCAGCAGGAGATACTGGTTGACAGCGACACGGTTCCTATTGCAATCATTGCGACGCCGTCTTCGATGAATGCTGCCCAGATGAATAGGCCCGCCGTGATTAACACCGACACGGTGGTGACGAGCGTCAATAGACTCCATATTTGAAATGGGTTGTTGATTACTATATCGCTCGGCGTGGTATAGCTTCGACTGTTGTCCCTGTTTTTCTTCGATGTCTTGTTATTCGTTCCTCTCTCCGCCATCTCCAGCGTTTGGTCTTCGTTATCATGGCATCGACTGTGGTGGCTCTCTTGGGGATCGACATATCCCGAACTCCCCTGAAATGTCGCATTTCGCTGATCGGGCGTGATACCCAGGACAGGGTACTTCTTCCTGATAGTATACCTCCGGAACTCGTACGGCTTCAACTCTCGGATTCGGTGGATGACATCGGCAAAGAAATTCAACTCCCCAACTTTCGTCCCAGAATGTACACCAAATATCTCGATATCTTTGACCGGCGGTAATCGCTCAGGTCGCACGGTTTTCAACAACGTCTGCGGTGCCGGTATCAGACGAGGCAGATAGCTGAAGGACGACGCCGTGATAAGCTGCGTATGTCGCTCGATGGTCGATTCGCCGATGACAGCGACCAAACTGACTATGTCGAATTTCCAGCCATCGGGTTTTTCGCGCTCTGTTGGGAACCAACCCATTATGACAAGCAATCAATGATGATTGGCGCGATCCGAGAGGAACGGAACCGTGGTTCGGAAAATATCAAGCAATAAACATAAAGACTGCCGAATGGACGTGGTGCTTTTATTTCCACCGTCATCTCTCTTCAGCCTCTTCGTTGACTTTTTGACCGGGGGTCAATGATTGTGCCGAGTTTGTCCATAAACCACGGAGATCAATCACTTGGCCATCTTCGTCGTGCATATCCTCCTAACGCTATTCTGTAGTGATCATCCCCCCAACCGTGTTTGCCAGGAACGAGGCTGAAACTGCTCGGGAAGTGTGTATGTACTCTGTATAGCATTCGCAAGCTGGTAAAATCCTGGATTCAGAAAATGCGTTTACGCCTCTCCGAAACAGTCGAACTCGGCCAATTCAACGAAGTCCCGCCGTACGCCATTCTATCGCACACACGGGGAGACGAGGCTGAGGAAGTAATCTTCCAGGACATCCTAAACAACGACAGCGCATCGACCACGACCACCAAACCAGGGTATCAGAAGGTCCAGGACACCTGCATTCGCGCCGCCGCGGATGGACTCGAACATGTCTGGATCGACTCCTACTGTATCGATAAGACCAGTAGCGCGGAGCTTTCGGAGGCGCTGAATTCCATGTATTACTGGTACCAGCAGGCGGAAGTGTGCTATGTATACTTGGTCGTGTGCTATGTATTCGGATGATACCACATTTGCGGGGAGTAAATGGTTCACGAGGGGTTGGACGCTGCAGGAGCTTATTGCCCCGTCGAATATGATATTCCTGAGTAGTGACTGGCAGGAGATAGGGACAAAGTGGGAGCTGCGTGAGCTGATTTCGAAGATCACTGGGATCCCGGTCAATATCCTCCTCGGTGATGACCCCGGTCTGGCTAGTATAGCGCAGAGAATGTCCTGGGCAGCGAGCAGGGTGACGAAAAAAGTCGAAGACCGTGCTTATTCGCTTATGGGTCTGTTTGGGGTCAACATGCCGCTTCTGTACGGAGAAAGGGAGAAGGCGTTTCTCGGACTCCAGGAAGAGATCATGAAAGGCTCAAACGATCACAGCATATTCGCATGGACAACCGCTGAAGACCATAGCGGACCTCTGGCAACGTCTCCCGCTGCATTTGCGGACTCCGGAAATATCATCCCTGTTGATCCCTCCAATACTATTGGGAACTATCCAGTGGTGAGAAACCAGGGTATCCATCTAACAGTCCCATTTATGGGAACAGGGAAGGCAGTAGGCCTAGCGATGCTGGAGTGTACGAAGAGCACCAACCGAGACCTGAAAATTGCTGTCTACTTGAGAGATGTGTCATTGACAATGCGACAATTCGAACGGATCCAATGTGCAGAGCTGGAACTGGTCAATCCAAAGAAATTCCACTCGCTTATCTATCCAGCGCGCCAGCTTTATATTCGAAATGATGGCCCAAGGAAGAGGGTTTTATCTGAACGCCCTCAGATATGCATCATTGCTTTACAATGTGCACAGGCAAGCAATGTTTATTGTCAACCAACATGGGAGATATCCAACAGTGCACTTACAGCCAATATCTCAAAAGCCAACGGGAAGTTTTGTCGAATGCTGGTGCTGTCCAGTGACGGGGTTTGGTTTCGGATTCTGTTGAGCAAAAATGGAGGAGTTGTTTCTGCAGATATCGAGTCCCGCTCCATATCACACGACGAAAGGCCATATTTGGAGCAAAAAGTTCATCGGAAACAAAGCCAAAACAGGGCACGTCACGGTGCGAAAGAAGTCACGCACGGAGTCGCAAGAGGAAAGTATGTCTCTGTTGCAATTCAGAAACGACAACGACAGAATAACCTCCTCTGGACAGTGGACATCAGCTATCAGGCACCAGATTGTGACACTAGCAAAGAAATACAGTTCAAGCATATGATGGTCCTTGAAGAGGGCACAGAGGATGACGAGTTGCTATTCGCCGCAGGTCATGATCTTGAGGAACTCATTATACATCTACTGCAAAACACAGATGTGAACTGCAAGGATGCCCGTGGGCGTATGCCAATTCTACGTGCTACAGAAGGAGGACACGTCAATGTTTTTAAGGCCCTGCTTGAAAACGGCGCCCAAATACACTCTGTGGACAATGAAGGACAAAGTGCACTACACTATGCCGCCTCTAATGGCCACGTCGAAATATTGCGTCTACTACTGGCTCAGGGAAATGTAGACGTTAACTTGATCGACGACCATTCATGGACCCCATTGGCTCATGCGGCAGCAAACGGGCATACTGTGGTTGTGCAGCTACTCCTTGACCAGCCAGGAGTCCGCATAGACACGAAGGATAAATGCCAGCGCACTCCACTGCTACATGCGACAAGACAGGGCAATGCTGCCGTTGTCAATTTACTTCTCAGCGCAGGGAGTGACCCTAATATTTATGACCAAAATGCAATGACTCCACTGTCATTTGCAGCCAGTGAAGGTCACGAAGAGGTTTTGAAAACGATCCTCAAAACAGGAAAGATCGATGTTGCCGACTTATCCAGCAACTGCGAATACTCGCCACTGTGCCTGGCAGCCAAAAATGGCCATATGCCAATCATTCATGAGCTGGCCAAGGTCAGGACATTAACGGAGAATGACAGATCGACGATTCTGAAAATGGCTGCAAGAAACGGACACGTTGCAGTAATAAAGGAACTGCTGGAAACCAATATCAACGTATACACGAAATACGAGCATGACAGCACCATGCTACATTTAGCAGCGGAGAGTGGACACGGAGATATGGTGAAGATGCTGCTCACAGACACAATGATTGACCCTGACTTGAAGAATGAACACGGAACAGCGCCGCTCCACGCAGCCATACGAAACGGCCATGTCGCAATCGCCCACAGCTTATTATCAATGGGAAACGTCCACGCAGACTGCAAGGACGGCAGTGGAATGACCGCTCTAAGAGAGCTACTTAAAACGGGCAAAGTCAACGTGGAAGACCCGGACAGCCATGGAAGGAAACCAATATGGTGGGCAGTTCTGTATGGAAACAATGCAGTATCGCAAGAGTTGCTTGGAGCAGGAAACATAAACATCGAGTCGAGAACTCCTGATGGGCAAACATTACTCCATTTCGCGGCAACCAATGGACAAGAAGGGGTCGTCAAGATATTGCTTGGAAAAGGAAAAGCCAATCCAGACCCGAAGGATAGCCATGGTAGGACGCCGCTATGGTTCGCCGCAAAGTTTGGGCGTGAAGAGGCCGTGGAAACCCTCCTCGAAACAGGAAAATGCAACATTAACTCCGAAGGTCAAAATAATATGACACCGCTGCATACGGCTGCAATCAAAGGAAATAAAAGCATAGTGAGAAGTATGCTTGCAACGGGGAGTGCTGATCCATGGAAAAGAGACATTCATTCCAGGACGTCCATACAAATGGCAAAAATCAACGGTCATTTTGAAATTGCCCGGGAGCTCGAAACTGTTTCAATGTATACCTATAACAACGCCAGACCTCCTCCTTACAGTGCAACTAAAAATGGACTTTCAAAATCCGCAAAGACATCGGAGACAGACAGTGTTATAGTTGATGTGGAAACGCCGAAGAAATCCCTACTACACAGGATATTGAAATAGCATAGTATTTGCCATTAAAGAAGATGAGTATACGACTTACTAGATTGGAGACAGGTGCCTTCCGTGTTTGCCAGTGATTCAGTGGAGGCAGAAGACTCATAGAATGGTCCCCGTTGACGCAACAGATTTGGGTTGTACAAATCAGCGAAGCGAAGTTTGACAAGATGAGGATGAGCACTTTACCGATGTTAAAAGGCGATCACTATATTAGGAGATTATACTAAGCAAACGCAGGAGAGAATGGAAGAAACTCAACTGAAGTACAGGATGTTGAAATATATTCAATTGGCTTGATTTCTACATGCAAATCTGTTTTTATTCTTGTTGGTGAACAGGTTATGTATTTATGGTATCTGCAGCAATGTTATGAAGCTAGCTCAAAAATAATAAGACAACCAGTAGCATTTTCGTTTTGCGTGATGCTTAGGGCTCTAAGAGGCAGGTGACCACTAATTTTGATTTATGATAGCAACACCACCATGATTATCGTCATCACTAGTCAAACTATAACTAATAGACACTTAGCAGTGAGATAACCTGAAACTAACAAACACAGTCATGCAGGAGAAGTGCAGTCCGGCGGGGAAGCTATATTGATACATCCTTATAATTAAGACGACACGCATACATACCGTAAGTTTGCCATTGCATAACGCCCCGTGAAGATCACAAAACAATCCCCAGAACGGCATGATCTCATTAATAGGCAGACTGCAATTCCTCTGTTTGACAGTCCCACGATATATACCGCTGCCCCTCCATGATCCACCATGCTGAAGTGGCCTGCAAGGTCACCGCCAGAATGCATATCACCACATCACCACCAGCCTCAGGGATTGACAGCCTGTGTATCCACTGTTTTGCGTCAGGCGGTTGGAATTGAGATGCAATTGAGTCCGTACGGAGTACATTTCCCACCTTCTGTTTCAAACTGAGGATCCGGAAGCTCCACTCGGTGCATAGCCAGCAAATGATTAGAGGACATGTGGTGTTGGCGGTTCAGGTTGTTTGCTAAATGTTCTAAGCTTGACTCTTTCTCTTCGTCTTCCTCAGCTAAACGGAGGAAAAAAGGGCGGTCCACATGGGAGCTGGCTGGCTGAGGAAAGGCCGTATATATTAGACGCACGGCGCCCCAGGTGAGAGCAATTCATTCAATTCAACTCAAGATATCTTATCAATTTTTGCTCCGTCAAACTTCAATTCCTTCATAATGAGCTTCCACACGACTGCCCAGGACATCCGCGTGGAGAATAACCACATCCTCGTCAGCAAGCTGAAGAACCAAGCTGGTGACTATGTTGAATCGTCTATTGATCTGAACCGATTCCTCGGAAACAACAACGGTACAACTCATTCATCCCCATTATGGCCTGTCCACACCATTCCCGCGAGAGAGAAGCAAAAGCTGACAACGAGAGTTCCACCAACTAGGCCAGTTTGAATGGTTTGGCCATAACTTCGCCCAGACCGCCCACGGCGTCCACTTCGCCATCGAGGGCGGCGGCCACGTTCCTGTGCTTCGGGCAGAGCTTACCAACCTTCAAAACGAGCGGATTGGTGGTGATGTGAACCTCTCTGAGCATGTTGTGAATGTTGATGGCCGTTTTGAGTTTCAGTGATTGGTGAGTTTGTCGTAACGGGTGTGTTGGGAAGGATTTGCTGATGGTTGTATATTTCGGACAGTTCTACATGCATAGGTGGACGAGGAGTTGAAGGATATATTTTGGATCTAAATACCAGATTAGTTCTTTGGATCAAGAAGTCTTACGTTTATGAAGCTATCTCTGTCCTAGAAAAACGCAGTAAACCCTACACCCCGGTCCTATAAATGTATCCTTTTCAGTGCAGTGTTATTTCAATTGCCAAATTTGGGATTATTTAATTCTAGTATAGACCGTATTCAATTGACCTCTGTTTTTTTCCAGTTTGCTCCTAAAGTCTCTTCATTAAGCATCAAGTGAACCCTAACCGAAACCTAATCCCGTACAGTATCAACAATGATCTAGTCACTATCTAACAATCATAAACAGTTGTCTCACCTTGTCAAGAGCCCAGACAATAACCCTCACTCTCCCACGCATAACCTCTTTCGCCCCCTCTGCACAACCACACCACTACCACCACCAGAAGACCCCTCCCTGTCTCCATCCCGCTCCCCAAAAGTCGCATACTCCATTGCAACCAACAAAAGACACCCCGCCACCATCCTCGCTATCGGCGGCGGAAACGCATGCAGCACATCGGCGTACTGCTGTGTGTAGCTTCCCAGGAAGATGAAGGTATCCGGGAAGCCGTGGATGCGGGCTAGTTCGCGGACTGTTAGGACGTCCCCGCGTTCTGCACCATTACAGTATTGATTAGTTCTGTCACTTTATGGCATATATAGACATAGATAGATAGGGTGACATACGAAAATGCTTAACACCCCTCTTCAACCTCCCAATCGATACCACGGAGTTCAGATCCAGATTAGCAGGCGGGTCACAATTGCTTAGTACCATCCAGCCGGTTTCATGGTTATACACGTCCGTGTTTGTGATTGGATGTTTGCAGACAAGAGTCTTGCCGATTGTGTTCATGTTGGGCGGTGGGGACGGGCGGGGATTGAAGAAGTTGAGGTCTGATATTCTGGATGCTATAGTAACGGCGCTGTTCCCCGTCATCGTACCCATGCTTGGGAGACTAGGGTTAAGGTTGGGATTGGGATTGAAAATATCCCCCCAAGGAATCGACGACGGCACACAAGACGCAACCATAACAAGAACATGGCCATCAAGCGGGATGCCGAACCTTCGTAGACAAACCGTTCTCAAATGCACAGCATACCGATTCCCCAACAACGCCCACAGCGTTCGGAAGAACTCGCTAAACGCCCGTTCGAGGAACATCCACGGCGGCAGCGTGAAGACCCAGAAATCCGGCTTCTGCGGAAACGCAGTCAGCACGCGGGGGATTAGGTGTGCGATTTTGAACTCGGTTATTGTCTGCTCCCATGGCTTTGTGCTGTTGACGGTGTCGGGGATGCTGAGGAGGATTATCCGGGGTGTGCCTTTTGGGCCTGATGGCGGGCGGTTTAGGGTTTTGTTGGTTAGGCCTGCGAGGATTTGGGGGAGTGTTCCGTCGTAGAGTTTGGCGGATGGGTGGCGGGCCTGACTGGTTAGCCAACGCAGTATTGAATACATTATTGGAAGGGTTAGGTACCTTCCAAGTATGATCCCTCACAGGATCATACGCAAGCCCTGCATCGATGCTACACCCAGCCTGATCGAACCCCTCGGCAAGACCAAGGCAACCCGGTGATAAATCGATAACAGATGGTTTTGGATTAATATAGTATCGAGGCTCGGGCCAGCGCTGCGAATGGGGGAGTAAATGTGATGCTACGGGCATCACGCATGCCGAATCAGCGGGTGCACCACCTTGAATGGCGAAACGACAAAAATATCCTGTTCGTGATTGATCTGGATGTCAAGGTTAGCTTCGTCTAGCCCTAACATACCTGGTGTGCAGGTATGGACAGAGGGGGATACCAGGAGGAGGATCAACAGTATACACCACACTCTCAAACTGCCCCAAACAAAACGGACTAACACCCTCCACCGAAACAAAATCCCCAACCGGAACCACAATCGCATCCTGTCTCGACCCCATCGCATCAAAATCCCGAAAATGCAACAACAACTCCCTCAACCCAACCCTTGCATCATTCGCCAACCCCACCTGAAACAGACAGAACGACGTAGTCCTCAGAAACGAAAACATCGTCACCAGCACGTGTCCTTCGCCTTCATCCGGTTTCTCAGGTGGGTACACCCCATGCACGTATAGGAGGAAATGGCGCGTCTCGATGGGGCCGGGGGGTACCGCGCCGCGGATCGTGGCGACGACGTGCTGGTGGCGGTCGAAGCGGTAGCGTAGACGGTCGTTTTGGTAGGATGCCATGGGGCGACTGGTTGGGTTGTTGTGCGCGAAGGGGGAGCCGTAGCGGGGGGAGAAGAGGCCGAAGATTACCGCGTAGTTTGTTTTCTGCCATGTTTCCCAGAAATCGGTCGTTGGTTGGTTGCTCCTGAATCCTTCGGGGGATGGGTTTGTTAGGGCTGTGCAGGGGACTTCGGGGTTTTGTGTTTGTGTTTGTGCTTGTGCTTGTGCCTGCGCTTGCACGGTGGCTTTTGGTTGGATCGGGGGTACACCGTAGATCGAGCCAGTGGTGTTTAGGGCTACCATGGCCATGTATTTCAGGCTCGAGTCGAGGTTGCTGAATGTCGCTATTAGTTGGCCTTGTGGGATGACTTTCTGCAAACAGCCACAAGGCGCTTTATCAGATAGCTCGTTCTCGCTCGCTTGGCTATGCACAAGCTGTCCCGCGTGCTCAGTGATACACGTCTCCTGATGAAGAACCACATGGTATCCATGGCTAACCATCTCAGACACCTGTGGAGGAACGCCATGCTGCCACAGCACGTATAGCTCGCCAGGGTTAACCGATTGCCTAATAGAAACGAGGCGTGGCATCTCTTCAACGCTCTGTATGGCCATCTGTTGCTTCGATAACCTCCACGTCGCGCGCATTCCAGGGGTACCTGACATCGTCCTCGAAGCCACCCCTATGGCATGCTCATACATCGAAATTATAACGTGGTCACATGGGAAGTTTGTGATGATCTTTTTCGGTGCAGCAGACCTCCTGCAGGGGTATATTGCGTGCACGACATCAAAATCAAGCCAGTATTTGCTCACAGCGAAAACTTGGACCCTAACGTCGCAATGGATTGAGACTTTCCCAAGGGGATGCTCCACGTATATAACTGCAGCGTTGGCAGTGTACGGGTCTAGTTTCAGTAGTGCTTTGAAGGCACGGTTTATAATTGCTGAGAACAGATCCTGCGGTGGCATGGCCGGGGACGCTGTGAAGAGAAGTTCTTCTTCCCAGGTGCGTATCAGACTCGGAGTACGGAGTATCGACCAGAGCAGCGGAGGTAGCACCTCTATCCGGCGCCCAGTGTGTTGTCTGACTTTGTCTAAATCGTCCTGGATTGCAACGTTAGCAAACACAGGCACAAACACAGGCTACAGGGCAACCTCAACTCACCGTTTCCTGACAATAAATCTTCCCCTGCCCGCGATCCAACACCAGAACCTCCCATATCTTCGCAGCAGTTACAAGCTGTAAATGCACCTCCATTCCACGAACATCACACACACGCTCATTCCCACGAAGCAAACTCACAAGTAACCCCAAGATAGCACCATCTTTCTCAATAGCCGCTTCCCAAATTCGACACCTCAGCTGTGCTTCTGCCTCACTCGCAGCCAGGACAAGTCCATCTGCAACGACCTCCTCTGTACGAAAATGGTACCCGTATACAAACTGTTCGAGATGGGAAGTAGACAGCAAGATCCCGTTAGCATATACCGAATTCGCAAACTGCCCATCGAGAATCAAATCGCCAAAGTCAGTTGCTATCACAGAAGACGGCCGTCCGAAGTTCGTGATGTCTAGCGTAACCCCTAGCCAGCGGAAGAGTTTTGCACGGTCGACTTTTCGACTCGTCGTGTCATTATCACCAGGGCCAGGTCCGATCACGATCGCAAGATCATTAACACAGACTTTCTCAACGGGTGAAGAACCAAACGAGTCTTGATTCAGGGAATCCAGAAACGCCTCTTCTGTAGCCGGCGTCCGGGAGAACGAAAACGTCTCCCCGACGAAGAAAAAGTCCCATCGGTCTTTACTGCTCTCGAATCGCACCTGGTAGCCCGAGAGCATCATGACCATTACGGCTTTGAGCAGTTTGTTGGATGGAGTGGACGCGCGTTTCTCAGTCCCCTGGCTTGGGTGGTCTTGACCCTGGCCCTGGCCCTGATCCTGGCTCTGAGACGAACCATGCCCATGAACTTGGTGATTCAAATACCCGCGCAGCATCAACCCATCCGTGATCTTCAGCACCAGGGTCCCCCATTCGTGATTAAACTGGATAAATCCACACGGACGAGTACCTTTGGACAGACCGTCTGGTCCTGCGGCACGAATTGTGGTGAACGCATCGGTTTCGGTGTATTCGACCTCTGGCTTCGTGGGGAGTTTGAAGACTTCGCGCATTCCTTCACGCCTGTTCAGTATCAGCACCAACATCAACATCAAGACCAGCCGGGTATATATATGGGAGTGTGTAAGAGTGAGGGCGACTCACCAGTTCACGTAAAAATGGCGAAAAGCATCCTTCTTGCTCCAATCCCTGGCATCGTTTGGGGAGAGTTGAACGCCGCAGACGACAATGGGCTGGTTAGGGCTTTGACGGGGGACTTGGTTGAGGTCTTGAGTGGGAGGGCTGGTGTCTTGGGAGGGTTGTTTTGTGGGAGAGGGGTCCATTTTGGTTCTGAAAAGTGAAGCAGAATCTGCTGGACCAAGCAGTGTCCTCGAGTGGTGGAGTTACAGAAGATGGTTGGTGATGGGAGATGGTGGAAGAGAAAAAGAATCTTACTATTTCACTACAAGAAGAAAACCCACAATCAGGGTTCAGTGAAAACCAGTTGAGAAGAATAAATAAGGATACTGAACGATCAAGCACAGGATGCCATACAGTATGTACCCCCAGCCTGGAGAAGTCTGTTAATACCAGTGAAAGAGCTGCCAGGGCCACAAAACAAAGGCAAATACTGAGAAAAACACAGAATCATCACCCAAACTGGAGTGCCAGTTCACATTGACTATATTTAACAGGACTCAACTCAGCTCTCATCTAGA
>WURS02449480.1:0-14295 GCA_011762765.2 Rhinocypha anisoptera
ATTTCGAAAAAAGGCCACTTTGTACTGCCAAAGGTAGAGAACATTTTTGGCCGTTTCTTGAGTGTTGCCTGTATTTTGCCTTTTCAATAACGCTTAAGTTTGAGGGTTTACTGTACACTTTAATAAGTTTCTTTCTTATTTTTATACTTTTTCCATTAACTTTTATAAAACAAGTGACATAATGTGAAGTAGTGTCAAAATCATTGTCATAAATATTTTCATAATTATTTGCAACTGAATAAAAACATTCCAACAAAAGCTATGAAACTGAGCAACACGTTGAATCTTGTCAAGCACTGCTTGAAATACCACTACCTCAAGCTTTATATCTTGACGAGATTTAGTGTGAAGCGCTGTGAATTCGTCCTCCAAATCGATCCGCAATATCTTCCTTAATAATAAATTATTGCCAAAAAGGTTTATTTAGAAATCTGCTCGAAATAAGTGGTCGAAATTTGGTCTTTGCTTTGACTTAGTGGTCTAATGGTTACCAGTGTCGAGCTATCTCGATATTAACACCTTCTGTATGTATTGCCTAAGTCAAAATGTTCAGATAATTTTCGACTATAGTCTTATATATAAGAACCATATCTCAACACCATTGATTTGTATGGCTAGACGGCATCCAATTCTCATCAAATCCATATACACAATAATTAAATACTTTATATATATAGTTGAATAATCACAAATATGTACATTAACACACTTGTTTCGCATTGTTAAGAAGAAGTTTAGCAGTGTCTAAGAAGGAGGAGCAGGAGGTAAAAAGGGGGCAAAGGAAGTGGACCTAGATCATCTTGTGCCAATTGCTGTGGTCAAGGTGAGAGAGATCTTCGAAATTTGCAATCGCTTTCAGGTATTTGGACAAGTAGTACAGCTCTTTGTCCTTGTTGCGATTCTTAAATGCGTCTCGGAATGATCTAATTCTTAGCCCGTTCTGCGGGTTCATGAGAAAGTTACGTCGTAAATCATCGAACATGATTGTGTTCTTCGCAGTGTATTCCTTGAACTTGCCCCAGATTACACCAAGAGGCTTCACCTGGAATCAGATTGTTGGTACAAATAATTAGTGTAACTCTACCTTCATTTGGGAATACTCACATTAACCACGCCGTACTTTTGAGTGTGAACCGAAATCATAGCCAAGCTGTCGAGGAAAAAAGCTATCTTGTAGTTGGGATGATTGGTGACACCAAGTTCACGCATCTTCACTTCAATCCACTTCATGCCAGTGGCAGCTAGAATATGCATGAGAAGCATCAATTAGTCAGTATAAGTATAAAGTTTAAAAAATCAATCAAATACATACACCAAATGACAATATCGTAGTCAGCGTAAGCACTGGTCAAGAACTCATGCAAGTAAGGTCGCATCAGTTGAGACGCATGTTCAGCTGTCGATCGATGATCTAAGAAGAGAGGAAGAGTTAGAACAGCAGACATGGTTGCGTAATAACTAACCAAAAAGAGTATAGTCGATGTCGAGAACAAGCAGCTTCTTGCCTGGTCGCGGCTCGTGGAACACGTTGATCTTGTACTCCTTGACTCGTCGGTCCACTTTGGCCAGGTACTCGCCGCGATTGTGAATGGCTACCTGGTCAAGATCATCTTCAATGTCTAGATCGTTGATGACAGGTGGAATCTCGGAGGGGTCAAGATCAATGTTGGCGATCGCCTCCTCCTTGCTCCCAATCATCATCACCTTGAGTCCAGGCTTGAGCATCAGCTGACACAGTTTCACATCATCGTTGATCTGCTTGCCTACCAATGAAACCATTAGACTTTAAGTAGAGTACTGATCTGATTAGGTTAGAATAGATGATATTTTCAATTCCATTTCTTATGAAATCTTTAATACTTTAACATCTTTTCCAATCTCCCTCACTCTCTTGTCGACCTAAATTTTCTTAAGCAAAATAGCTTAATAACTTTCCTTAACTATTTATCATGAAAAAAATATTACTTAAATTGCCACACCTAAAAATCTTTCAAAAATTTTCTCGATTTAAGCCCACCTTTGTAAGTTTTTAAAAAATAACTTGTATTGTATTACGTAAACAAATCTTCGCTTTTTTAGATAAAAGTTCCTATTGAAAGCTTAATTCAAATCAAACAATTTGTAGTGAGTAGTTAGCGGAGATGTGCCTTACCGGTTTTGGTCTTGAGGCCAAGAAGTTTTTGTCTTTCAGGCTTGACGCCCGTCAGCGAGTAGATTTGTGCCTTAACATCAGCAATGCTATCCGAGTCGGCCAATGAGTCGAGCGTGTACTCGTTGCCCGACCACTTGATCACCAGCTTGGTGCACTCCTCGACGCTAGGCTCGACCTGCGACATCTCCTATTGTTCAAGTTGTCAAGTGGTCTTTGTGGTGGGCTCGTTCCACGACCACCGAGCGATCTGGTTCAAAGTGGCAAACAAACAGAGGCGCTATATCGAGCCAGGTGGCTTCCACTGGGCAACTGCACTAGAGTGCTACTGGTGCCAGTCTACCTGTCAAACCACGCGCACACTCCCAAGGTATTTGAGTGATGGCCGAGTGCAGGCTAACGCTTTTTTTAAAAAGATTTCATCAAACATTTCACGTTGATATATACTAAAGAGAACCAAATTCTAAAACATTTAACCAGATCTTCAAATAAGCTTCAATGATTCGATATGACTGAGTAAGTTGGGCTCGTGGGTGTTTATTAAATAGTTAAACAATAGACAATTTAAGAATTTAAATCTATATTAGAAAGTTTACAGTTCTTTTAATTTTAGAAAAATGTAATTTTTGATAGCTCAAAACAGTGTTATAACAATCCATAAAACGTAAACCAATCAGCCAAGAAGCGATACCGTTCGCAACGAGTTCTTGAAAAACCTCGACTATTTCAACTAGAAGGGGTTTAGTAAAAAATCAACAGTTAGTAAAATTAAAACTTCTATTATAACACAAGCAGATAATCTGATTATTGGTTTTTAGGATTCTGTTCTTCTTTGCATAAATAAACACCAAATAATTTATAGAATCTTGCTATGAAGATATCATAAATGACATTAGGCTCCTACCCTAAAAACTTTAAAGTATGGGCCGCACGACCTTACGCTATTTCACCACGCCACCCTTTTACCTGTAACCTTAGCTAAGCACAAGCTATAGCACAAGCGCACTCTTAATTTGTTACACATTGTTTTACATACAATATAGAACAATTTAGAAATATTTTTGATAAGTGAAAAATCACGTTGTTTTGTAGTAACGTGGTATGTGAACAACATATATTTGTATATATTTATTTTGATTGTTTCTCTGCACCTCAATCAGCCCGTAGACTTATTTTTCATTGGAAAAATAATGTTTAAAAATGACTTCCAAGATTAGATGTGGAAGCAAGAAAAAGTTTATTGGATCTCAGAAAACCACCCAGAAGCGAGATTCAGACTCGTCAATGGATGATGAGTTGAAAAATAAGCTTAAAAGTGAAGAGGGTCTTATGGATGTGATTAATGATTTGATCAAAGACAAACGAAACTGGAGTCATGCTGCGCTTTTTAATCCCCAATACAAACTACCTAGAATGTATTATGAAGCAGCACCAAAGCCTCCAAAGGAAGAGACTAAAGAAGAAGAAGTGATTACCAGTTTTAATGAAGATTATGACGAGGAGAAAGCTGTAAAACAGTCAAGACTTTCTATGCATTCCAGAACATACATTGAGATTAAATATTTTAGAAAAGAAATTAAATATGATTTAGATCTCAAGTTTTATTTTACT
This sequence comes from Rhinocypha anisoptera, assembly GCA_011762765.2. NCBI lineage: Eukaryota > Metazoa > Arthropoda > Insecta > Odonata > Chlorocyphidae > Rhinocypha > Rhinocypha anisoptera. The sequence continues at coordinate 3,761 of WURS02449480.1, forward strand.
ATTCGTAATTCTATTTTGCAACTCTGGCTCAATAAACCTCATGTAAGTTGATACTATTACTCGTTTTCATAAACATTCAAAAGTTTTGTCCCTAAGATATTTAACTGATCAAAAACTTGACCACATGCTCACATTCTATTTTTAAGTTTACTGTCTATTTGAATTCTTATACTTATATTCTTATACTTTTGTTTTTGTTATTATTCCTTATTTAAAATTAGACTCGGGTTAAACTGTATCAAGACATACTTCGGCCCAGACGCATCATTCTCGCCGAAAAGGTTAGATTTGCGAAGAAAATTTACAACTTTTTGGAACGTTTTGGCTACATCAACTTTGGTATCTTTTCGTGGGAAGGCTTGAAGCATCACTGTGTGAATGTGAAGAATCGCGCACACAAGATAGCCGTGATTGGAGCTGGCATTGCGGGTCTGGTCACTGCGAGACAACTCACCTACTTTGGCTTCGATGTGATCCTGATCGAGGCCTCCAAGCGAATGGGTGGTCGGTGTTACTCGTTCTACAATGGAGACCACTTCATCGATCTCGGCTGTACGTTCATCAGTGGTGAAGTGGGCAATCCGTTGCACACCGTTCTACGACAGCTCTCCAAGAGTGCCAAAAAGCTACCCAGCAAACATAAGCTTTACATGAGTGCCCTCGAGGTTCCCAAAACGGATAACTATGTGATACAAAGCATCTTTTTGTTTGCACTCTCATTCTGTTACTACATGTCCTTGGAGAAGCAGATCAACTCGGTTGGCAAGCTCTTGATCTCGGTGGAACAGATGATCTATCTATTGATAGCTTTGCTGGAGATGAGTGCCAGGTCAAGAATTCAAGAGAAACGACATCCTATACACGAGCTTTACGTAAATATCTGATATGATGTGATTTGAATCAGTAATTTTATCGTTCTTTTGTTTATTGTAGAGAGAGACAAGTGCTTTAATCTCCAAACTTCGATACTTCATGGATCTGATTAGTGATAGTAGCCAAGAGCTTCAAGCTTTGAGCCAACCAACTTGGAACAGTGATGGTCATGAAAAGCTTCTTGAAATGAATTTTCCCAATATTAACTTTGATGCTATTGCCAAAGCTCACCTCTCGTCGACACGAATCGACGGATTGGAAGAGACTTATAACAATTTTATGGAAAGGATAAGGGATATTATCGAGGATGATTCACTGTTTGCGCACACTGACCGCTTTCTCGGTATTCACGATGTTCGCATTCTTCACTGGTACATGGCAGTGATGGAATTCCAAGCTGGCGTGAACCTTTCAAACTACTCCTTATCGGCCTTTGCCAAGAATCACTTTAACTACAGTGGTCCTCAATACTACTGTGCAGACAGCTATGTCACTATCCTCAAGTCTCTGTACAGTTATGACAACACTACTGGAAAAACCGATTTGAAACCGAAAATTGACACTGAAAACAAGAATACTAAAATGAATTTGAAAGAGACCAAAAATGTGAAAGGAAAAAGAGAACAAAACCAGAAAGGTAATCAGAAAACCGAGATTAATATAACACCTCTTGAAGTGCATCGAAACACGACGGTGAGAGCAATTAAGATTTGCTCCGATCATGTGATAATAAAAGCGGACAAAGAGATGGAGCATGAAGAAAATCAAAGCAAGAGTAACGTGTGCTCTACCTCGATGAAAGTGGATGCAGTGGTCTGTACTGTGCCCTTGGGAGTCCTCAAGAAATCGACCCTTCCAAAGAGTGAACAGGTGGAAGGTAGGATTCACTTTTATCCTAGACTTAACCCGGAAAAGGTTTCCGCCATTCAACGACTTGGCTTTGCCACAATCAACAAAGTGTGTCTGTGTTTCGAGGAAAACTTTTGGACCGAGCGTATCACGGATGAGTATTTGGGCAATGTGACCAGTGTTGGAAGCGACTCACGTGGTGAGTTTCTTTTTTATTTCAATCTTGGCAGCAGTGACGACCCTCCTACAGTGACCAGCTATCTGTGTGGCAAGGCGGGAGAATTGAGCGAACAAGTGGATGAAGTGATTCTCGTCAGTAGATGTTACAACGTTCTCAAGGAGTTGATGGGTGAGCCTTCAATTGCAAGGCCTACCAAGTACTCGGTGACTCGGTGGAAGAGCAACAAACTGTTCCACGGCACACACACCTATGTCACCGACAGATCGAGAGTAGCCGATGTTCTCAAAGTGTCTTGTCCATTTGCTTTCCCCAAATCTCATCCTCGACTCTTTTTTGCTGGCGAGCACACTTCGCCAACTTTTCTCGGAACTGCACATGGAGCTTTTCTATCCGGGTTACGTGCTGCGTCGGAGATTGCCAATACTTTCGATCCCTTTGGCACTAAATGAGTCACACTCAAAAGTAGAATTTCTAATATTGCAAAATTTATCCAAAACTAGCTATATTGTGGAAAAATAGTGGGTTAGCGGAATATAAAAAATCATTTAAAATCACTATTACTAAAATATTATTTCGTGATAGGACGAAAATTAATTTTTATTGATATATAGTTTTTGACATACCTCTAACTCACAATTTCTCTACAATAGCACTAATTTTTGAAAAATTTTATGAAATTCTAAAATCCTATTTTGACTGTTAACTTTATATTTACCAAAGCTACTGTGATTTTTGTTATTTTATTTAATCTGCATTTTTAATAATATTATTTAAAAATACTTGTAACTTATTATTGAATAGTCTAAGTCAGCTTGTAATGGTTATTGGGTGTTAATATTCTTCCTTAAGTGGAAATTGTTTGTGAAAATTGCCAATAGTGATGTAGGCCGAAGCGCGTTGATCGCCTTCTGAATTGCTAGCCACGCAGATGTAGGTGCCCGAGTCTTCGCGTATGGTTTCCACCATCTGAAGCCAACTGATGGTGGAGTAGTTGCCGCATTGTCTACTCTCCACTTCAATGCGTGATTGGTTGAGATTGACATCAATCTCAGTGTTTTCGCGTAAAACTTTCCAAGAAATGTTCGGACGAGGCGAGCCTTGGGCTTCGCAAGTCAGAGCCACGGAACTACCTGTATTATTGGTAGTGTCTTCCGGTGGTGAGATAATTTTAGGTGCTAAGGATTATTTATGATTTGAAAATTACAGCTTATCAAGTAACCTAATCTAATTTGAATACATACCTGATTTGCACGGACCATTATCTAGTTTGAAGAGTCCATTGCGAAGTTTGTAGCGAGCTTCGGTGAACTGGCACTCGTTTTCGTAGGTGATACCATTGCTGGCACAGACTGGCTCGGTGGCGAGACAATAGCAGATAGCCTCGGGTCGATCTCCTTCACTCAGGTCAGTTCGCATGCGACACTCAAGGTTGTCGCCACAACGCACATAATGTGGGTAATCGGGTCCCAGTTGATCCTTGAAGGCATCGCTAAAGCACCGCTCACCCTCACGTCGTCCACATGTGTAGCAACAGTTGCACTCATCCTGCAATGGGGATTACATTTTGGCGTGTTGTTACACGTTTACTTCTTAGGAATTACCTTCACCAAGCCGGACAGACACTCGTTTTCGGGCGAAGTGCAGTTGTTGAGGTCACATGATTGGCATTGGGTTCTGACCGAGCAAGTCAGAGCACAGAGCAATAGTATGATCGCTAACCATTGCATTCGTATCGTCATCTTTGTCTGTGGAACTGGTGAATAGGAACGAGTTTGTCCGAACACTGGTTTCCTCCAACCTCTCTGCCTGTCCGGTATCTTATCGTATCATTTCGCTCTGTGCAAGCCGCACAGATGTTTACATTAGTGGTGGTGCTAGTGCCTTTCAACTCCCACCCGATCCCTTGTGCACGCGCTTCTCTAGACAAAAATAGAGTTTTTGGTTAAACAAACCAAACATGGGTGTGTGCAGTGCATAGTGAATGTTAGCACACCAGTTCGTCACACACTTTATTAGAGCAACGAGCAAGCTTTAGCTAGCTCAAACTTAAACCAAATTTTCGCTTAGTTCAAACTTGTAGACAGTGACCTGTTTGTATTGCTGGTCTGGTCCAAGAATGACCTGTTTTTGCCATTCATTTCGGTTGATAGCGTCCGGAAAACGTTGCGCTTCCAGACAGAAACCAGAAAAAGATCCGATGGTGACCGATTCATTGGTGGTTTGAGTTGTCTTTGGTCGATGTCCCTCTACAATCTTGGCTCCGGTGTAGAGTTGGAATCCAGGTTCAGTGGTGGAGAAGGTCATCTTGATGCCTGTGAGCGGCGACCAGACCTGAGCAGCCCGACGCACTTCGCACGGGTTAATGATAAAGTTGCTAGGTTCATCTTCCAAAACGTAGCAGTGGTCATAACCGTTGGGCTTGACCATGGCCACACGATCGCGCACAGCAAATGGCTTCTCATGGAAATCCAATGCAGTTGCCTTGGTGGGCACAATCTGACCGGTTGGAATCAGATTTTCGTTCACTTCAAGGTACTTGCTGGCATCCATCAAAATCTACCGGACAAACAACAACATTTTTAATTAATGAATCCGATTTGAAACGTCTAGAATTCGAAGTAATTACTTTGTGATCAAGAATTTTGCTAGCGTCAGCATTGTAAGCGCCACTCAAATTAAAATAACTGTGGTTTGTCATATTGATGATCGTTTTAGGGCTGTTTTCCAAGAGATGCGCCGAGTAGTCAAGAATGAGCTCATTACTTTCGGTCACCGAGAACTGGACTTGCACTTGAAGTGCACCAGGATAGCCAGCCTCGCCATCGGCTGAGGTGTACTGCAGCGTGATCGAACTTGGACCCTCAGCCACAAGGCTCCAGATGCGCTTGTCGTAGCCATCCCCGCCACTGTGAAGGTGGTTTGGCTTGTTATTAGCAATCAGCTCAAACCGACGGCCATCAAGCTCAAAGACAGCGTTGCCAATCCTGGTTGAATTGAACAAACATGATCATTAAGATTTCCACAACAGGTGATGAATGGAATTTAGTAATTGCACAAGCCTCTTATAAGGTACTTCTCGTTGGTCAGTGATGTTTGCAAGGGAGTTAATGAGAATTGCGCGTAGCTCACGGGCACAAAGGGTCAACACTCGACTAGCACAGACTCGACTGCCGCAGGGCAAGTGACCACTAGACCGACCGGATCGTGTTTTGCTCATCTACCAAATACCCACCGGTAATTCAATTACGCACTACCAAATTGCGTTATCTACGTTAGTTTACGCGTGCTCTCGCTTTAGCGAAAGTTCTTTCTCGACGACTGGAATGCCATATGTGGCCAAACCTGACAAGCAATTTGTCAGTGGGCGCATAGCATCTGCGTCAACTCCATTCTCCTTTGTATATAAGGATTACTCCGTCTTATGGTTGTGCCCATCCCACACTTTACTTGCCGAGATTGCCATCGCGCCTTGACATAGCACCACAAGCTGACCAATATGCTTTCTTTTCTCCAGATGGTATGTCTCTAGTTTCATTCTCGTTTCCTAGTCTAACTATAATTGTTTTATTTCGCAGATAATTCTCGTTTCAATATGCCTCAAGTGTTATTGCTATCCACTAGGAGAGCTCGATACGAATGGTTCTAAATTGGAAAAGTTGCAAATCGACGGTACTGTGCGCAATGTAGATGAGAGTGATCTGGCTCATCGAGTCAACTCGAAATCGGAACTTTTTGACCAATACTGGTCGAAACTTAGTTGGGGTAAACAAAACCACCAGCGTCCCCATCTCTCCAACAGACCGAGTTCGACACGTGAACCAGTGATAGAAAAACGCGAGCCCCGTCGGCACTACATAGCCGAGCTGGTCGACTCTGAGGTCGAATTCATTGATCCGAGCAAAGCGTCCGAGCAACTTGCTAACGTCAAGTTTATGCGTCTGGAGCAGATGAGGAGAGACATCTGAACTGGCCCGGTCAATCCATCCGCAACTGATCTCACCTCACCACCCGTGCCGTGTGAATGCATCGGCGCCTACCAAACCACACACCGATTGTCCGCCCAAAATTCACAATTCAAGCATTTTTATGACGATGCACACAACACACTGGCGCCACGAAAAGTGGAAAAATAAATGAAACAAAGGCAGCCAAACAAGTTTCCGCTCGCATGTACCTGTTGGCGACGCGCCCGATTGTAGCGCCGAAATAGGGATTTCGGAGCACTTTGCTTTGGTAGCCATCGAGGTCATCGAAGCCTAGCACGAGGTCGCGTTCCACATGTTGATTGTCTTTGAAGAGTATATTAGCGATCGTGGCGCCGTAATCCAAAATGCAGACCGAAAGCTGTCCACATTGGTTGGTCAACTTGTACTTGGTCACTTTGGGTTGCTGGTTGAACTCGCTCTTGTCGACCGGCATGGTGAGTGCTGCAAGGTGTTGCTCGATTGGTGGTCACCACTTGACTGTAGTGGTTATCTTCGAGACCACTGTGCGCCCACCCCTGCAGTGCAGTTGTAGTGCAGAGGGTGTCGTGCCACAAGGACAACCGAGGGGGAAAGTGATGTGTGTGTGTGGTGCAGGCAAGCAAAAGTGATATCGATTCGGCAAGTTACTTTGACTGACTAGTCGAGTGAGTAACACAGACTGCTCGTTACCGCTCAGCCGATTGCGCCACCGATAGTAGTAGTCACTTTGCCTGGGTGACTGCAGCGACGTTCAAAACAAATCTCACTACTAAAGTTTCCCTCTGCTCGAGCAAGCTAGTATGCTCCGAGAAAGACTTTTGTGCGGCTCGTATCGTGTGATATCGTTTGGGGTGGTGAAAAAAGACCAAAACGCTTGGAGAAGGGTAGAAGAATTGCGATGAGGACTAGGACGAGATGTGAGCCCAAATCAAGTGGCAGTGATTTGGTATTGTCTTGAGATCCGGAGGATGATTCAGATTCGTTCATTTGTGAAAATTGCTTGCGCTCATGCTGAAGCAGTGCCACAAGCGAGAGCAGTGGACGAAAGATGAGAAGCCAAGCAAAGTTAGTGTACTGGCAGATGGCCACCACGGGATCACTTGCACAGTTACAGTTGACGTTCCATGAAGTATCTGTGGAAACATGAATTCATAAGTAAATTCATCAAAGTGAAAAGTCCCAGACGAATCACGCGTCACAGACACTGATCATTAAAGCTATTTTTAAAGCTATCTTGAATCATTGCGTTCAATAAGTAGCTCAACACAAGCAACAAAGGGCAGAGAGACACAATGCGCGAGCTATCGATCGGATTAATTCAATTGGCCGTCTCGCTCGACGGGTCACCTTACCGAGCATGGAGTTCTTTGAAAAGCGCTTGGCACCGGTGCAGATAATGAAAAGAGAAGTGAGTGGCACGACCAAAGTGACATAGTGCCAGGTCATCTGCCGAATAGCGGGAGAGTCGAGTTGGTGGATGCAAAAGAGAATGCCATGCCGAACTGATGGCTTGCCCAGCAGGTCTTCCCTTGGCACTGGGTCCGAAGTACTGTCCACAAAGTAGAGATCGCTTTCTTTTGATGCGCTAATTTCGGGCATTATCGAGTAAAGAGTTTGTGGGAAAACCCAGGTAAAGAAGATAAAAGCACAAAGGAGTTTGGCTCGTTTCGAAGCGAACACCTCAAACACCTTACGAAAGCAAAGTATGACCAGAAGAATAGTAGAGATCTGTACTGGAAGCACACGTTGAATGGAACAATGCGTATCCAAATCCAAAATGGGCCAAGCCGTTTCATGAATAAATGAAGAGAAAAGGTAGGGGATCCAGGTTGAAAGGTATCCGTTGACAATCACCAAGGTGAGACCAAAGGTGAACGAGTGCACGCACACTTTTGCTTGTCGCCGGAACAGTAAATGTACCAGACTGAAAAAGTTGAAAAGAAAGATAACGGTGACAAAGGCAAAGCGGAACAGTGCGCCCGAGTTTGGCGGTCGATTCATGGTGCCCTCATCTAGAGATGTTCACTGTTGCTTTGAAAGTGAAACCGAATGCTTTCGAATTCAGCCGAGGTGATCCTCGCTGATATGACGCGATCGCTGAATTAAACCTCATGAGGTTTGACTGAAGAAGCAATTTCAATTTCACTAGCCGAGGGACTGGCCACTCTCATCGGGTGTGAGAAAGAGAGGGAGAGAGAGAGACCGGTTTCGAGTCGATCACAGGAGCCGATGGCCGAATGTAGGCCGCATTTCGTTTTCAACACTAGCTATAGCGGTGGTAACACCTGTGTCTCTCGGCTATATTTATCCATCCACGAGGTACCGTTACGTTACCGTGATTACCCCAAACACAATCAGAGAAAGAACTGAAAATGACCACTGGCGGGCACGTCACTTTCCCACTCACTTGCCATAGGGAAAGAGAAAAGTGTGGTGCTCTTGTCAAAAACAAAAGGACGACCACTCGAGGCTATGATCGCAATCTGATCTGAGTTGGTCAGTGAGCAACCAGTAGGCCAAGTCCACAATCATTATCTCTGCTCTATTTATAAGTCACACAAGTACATGCACACACACAGTCCCCTATTGATGTTCACGCAGGCGCTAATAATCGATCATTATCAGATCAAATATTCTGATCCACACACGCGACACACTCTCAAATCACACGGTGATCGATAACCGTAAAATAGCATGTGAGAAATTTAATGTTTTAAAATAGCAAAGAGAACTAAAAACAAGATATTAGCCGAAAAGAGTATAATATCTTTTTTTCTCATCTAAGAAAATGATTGATTGTTGGTCTAATGGAAATGGAAATGGAAATGGAAATAAAGATGAATTAAGAAATGCAACTGAGTTTTTTTTTGAGTTTGTGTGTGTGGGAAAATGTGTCACATTTAAAAATTCTTTTCTTTTAAAAAATTGCTCAATCATGCGGTAAAAACAAAGAAGTTGTCTCCGCAAACACCCATGCGTAAACTTTAAAATGGTAAAACTCATAAATATCGATTTCTCCTTAGAAAAATCTAATTTTATGTCAATTTTTATTACTATGTCAATATTTCACCAACCCTGTTCTCTTTGCCACGGCTTTATATTAGATCTACCTCAAAAGTACAATTTTGGCGTAAATTCAAACACCACCTGGCGCATTTTAATATTCTATAATTGAGGTTTATTTGAATAAAAAAATAAAGAGGTAAATACTTTTGTACTATCATACTTTTCCATTTCACTGGACATGGCCATGCACTGGTGCTTCTCTCGTCTAAGTATTCTCTATCTATCTAGCCAAAGCAATTATATTTTTAATAGTTTTATCATATGAAATAAAAATTAAACAAGAAGCCTACGCTTAGCTCCCTGGAGACACAGAAAGAGAGAGAGAGAGAATAGTGCTGATGACAGCTATATCCGGAATAGTCCGGTTATGTGTTTAGTGCAGACGGTCGTTTGACATTTCCGTGAATCGGTGTGATTTCAGTGGCAAGTGCAAGTTTGCCATCATCATTCGATCCAGAATGATGCCAAGCTATAGCCAAGCAAATGTCACCCAGAAAAAACCGTGTGATTAGCTTGAAAACATTCAAGATCTAAATAGCAAAATAAAGCATATATATAAGTGTGTGTGAGTCCAAATAAGACTTGATCCAATTAGGATTGCAGGTGTAATATGAGAGTGGGCGATCTAGTGGGTTGTAGAGATGCGCATCTCAACAAACAATATTACTTTCTGGGCCGATCCGGTCCGAGGATTTTATCACTAGCAACGAAGATAGATAGAGAGAGAGAAATGAGTGAGTTTGAAAGGAATATGAGAGAGAAAAAAGATTGAAATCTATAGAAAGTGAATGAAAGATAAAATAATTAAAAGATAGCAAAAAATAAAAAAAGGTATACGTAGAAAATAAGCAAGAAACGAGAGAGACATTAGTCAGTATGAAAGAAAGAAAGCGTACTCTAATTAGTGAGCACAAAATCGTGATTTTTTCAATCTGCATCTCCCATGTAATAAGTAATAAGTGCTGTTAAAATTTTTTCAACCCCTACTCTCCACTGCAATGCTTGCGTATACTTCTCAAAACATCACACGAATAGATGAATCCTTCATTCACTCAGAAATTGTGAAACTACTAATCTAGGCTTTTAAATAATCTAGTGAGAACAAAGAAAAAAGAAAAGAAATATAAATTGAATGGAAAAAGCAATCAGACTTTGAATTAGAAAAAGTTCTGTGGGGAGACACTACAGTATTGTTTTACTTGCTTCACTTTTCACCAAGCCATTGTAAGAAGTGTAGCTTTCACAAATCATAAATCGAACACTATTTACTTCTCTCTTTGCTTCACTTTTTTATGTAAATTCAAAGAGTAAACACACAACAAACGTTTTTCATAATTTTAACCCAAATGAGCAAGTGATTCAAAGTGATTCAAAATATGCCTGAATTTTAACCTAAATGAGTAAAATTTCGAATCATGATTGAAAGCTGTAACATTTGAGTTAAAATTTTGCCACGCTTTCTGCGTTAAACTTGAGACAACACTGTAGTCATAATAATCCGAATAAATTCGATTGGCGTTGGGTGCCAGTTTCATACAGTGCTTGCGAGCGGGTGAGTGCACCCACAGGAGGTGCGCGCATGGCAGGCATCACCCATTCAA
>WURS02449490.1:0-14295 GCA_011762765.2 Rhinocypha anisoptera
AATTCAGAAATCGGTTGTTCAAAAACTAGGGATGCAAATTCTTCCTTGCAAATGGCTTGGTGGTCTTATATTCTTGAAGCTCCATGTCTTCTTGTATTTCATTCGCACATGTCCATCTTTCTGGGACGAATGTTTGACCGGCGTTTCAGCCGGGTTCTGTTGTCCACTTTTAACCTCAAGGAGCCAGGGAAACTGTCAACCCAAAAAGATAATTTCACCAATAATCACGGGGAAGGAATTCCGGATTACACTTAGACTTCATGAATCCCCTCTCGTATTCCTCAATGAGTCACTTATATTTTGCCACAATTTTTGGGAAATGATTACACTGCTTTATTTAGTTCACCAACAACCATAGTGTGCACGACCTAGAAATACTAGTTTAAAAATCCTACTTTGCCCATACTGTTTGTCACGATCTCATAATATTCTTCATTTGATGTATTCACTCTCAGACGTCGCCTATGCATATGTCCAGAAAAAAATTGGGGTTCCCTCCAAATATTCTTTCGTCAAAATTCTCTTCATTATATTTAAGAGAATAAAAGGATAATTGTTAGCTGTCGCTCAAAGTAAAACGAATATATCCATCGGAATGTAAAATATAGTGTGGTCGTAGGTTCTATTTCTTTTTAAGCCTAAAAAATTCTACTCTTTGTGTGGCAAAGCTGAAATATCATTCTCAGGAGAATATTTATCCAATTATCATGTGATTCGGTGAAGATCATAATTATGGGCATTTAATTGTAGCAACTTAGAATATTTGTACTGTTCCAAAAGCCGAAATCAAAGTGCTAAATTATAAAAATATAATTCCTAAAACACAACGGCTATATAACCATATCGGCATCAAAAATCATGGGAGCATTGTATTGTTCGGACAGTGAATACATTGCGACACGCTGGACACTTCAAGCCGTTTTCTTAGACGCTGCATTGACTGAGTGATGGTTTTTTGCTTCTGACCTCATCGTCAAGTCCCGCTCAAGGAGATATTATTAGAATCACCACATGAGCGATTGATTCCTCTAGGTAGGTACCGTGAATGTTTCAAGTCTTCTCGAAGATCCTTTATATGCCATTACCATTTCTTCCCATAGAGATTTGAAACACTAAATGTAGTCTGGATTAATTTTGTATTTCTAGGAATGGCTGCAAAAAGTGTATCATTTCGTTGAATATTATGGGTACTACGTTAAAATTATATGAATTCTGAATGTGTTACGTCAATGATGACATGATATAACTTTACTCGCAGCAATACGATTCGGAATTGCAAAGTCCTTTTCATTATAAAATTAACTGTAATTGTTGAAGTCTACAATCTTGAAACGCATAAGTTGATTATCCGCATGCCAGTTACGTTAAGTTGCGCGTTTTTTATTCAAAGAATGAAACAATCTAATCATGATTTATTCCTCGATGCCCTTATAGTTACTTTTTATTGGGCCACTCAGTCGAAATCCCAGGTGGAATTTAAATGGCATTTTGCAGTTATAGGAGCAACCTGACAGTTTCAAGCGATTTCTTTGTAAAATGTTTATGAGAAACCAAATCGCACCTCTTCTCATGCTTAGTAAAATAGCAGGAACGACACTCATAGATAAATTACGAGTTTATGTTTAGGATTCATCAACAAGATTTCCACAAAATAATAATAAAATCTGAATACAACAATAAATTTAATAAATATTGTAGATAAACGCTATGAAACTGATAGAAATTTTGCAATGCGGAAGTAACGAAATCAGTTTCAGTTAGAAACTAGCAGAATGCCTGAACCGCGCAAGTTCTATTCAGACAAAAGGTTTATTTTCTCTGGAGGTTCATTAAATATTTTTTTTTAATCAGTAATAAATCGTCTTTAGTGACAATGAAAAATGAGTATCCTTTTAAGTTAAAAAAAAACTATTGGCGTTTCAACCAATCTCATTTTATTTTTTTTCTAAGGCAATCCATTTAAGATGCCATTAGAGAAGGAATCGAGAATGTATTCTGACAAAAAGTACACGTGTGTGTGTATTTCCATCCCTTAGGCCGAGATATTGATTGTTTGAAGTGCCAAATGACTTTCAGACTCTTTGTAAATACGACCCTCTTTGCATAGCCAGATTAATCAGAAAGTAGTAAGCAACTGATTAGCATCATAGTTTTTTAATAAATCTTGCATCAAGTGAAGTATTTTCATCAGCATCTAGTTTTTCGCGTTTTTACCTGGGAAACATTCGCGTTTTCGTGGAACTGACTCATACGTTCATATGAAAGTTCAGCTGCTGCACGTTGAACAGTAGTATTACAAAAAATATCAATTCTCTTATTTGATTTTCGTCGTGGTCGATAAGTTCAAAAATGTGGAATCAGAATTTTAACCAATGTTAGGTTACACTGACGCAATGCATCCAAATATGCCATAAAAAACCCTCCAAAATTACATAAAGAAAATCTCCATCAATCAGATAAACATTCTGTGGTGCATTCTGACATTTTTTGCGATTAGAGAAATCCTCCATGGACGGCAGTGGTTAATTAACTTGAATCTCCTCGATCTGCAGTACCGTTACAACTTCTAATGAGTGGACTTTTCCCTTGAACAGCGGAGCACGGATCTTGAACGCATGTTATCTGGATATTGAATCTTTATTTTGTTTGTTCTTTGAGTTAAGATAAGTGATTGATTTTTAAGTGATTTGGTCGCCGACAGGGAAAACACTATTAAAGTTTTGCACTCCGTCGAAAGAGTTAATTGTTTCGAGAATTGAAAAACATTTTGCAATTCTAGAGATTTGATTGCATATTACGAAAAACTTAACCGTCCTCAGGTGCAATAATAAGTAGTGAGTTAGTTGGTGGATAAAAATTTAGAAGGACAGTCATAAGAGGTTATATAATTACCATTATGTGGGTAATTCGATTTCTGTTCGGGCTGCAGGGAATTATTAACAAGCATGATATTTAAATTACTCCGTTCTAGAAGAACAAGATTTAAATTCGAGTTCCAGAGAAGATAGCTAAATCTCCAACATGGTCAATTCCTTGGTTCGAGAAGCTAAATTAAGCTAACCATTATTTTATAACCAACCAAGTATCACAGGATTTAGGTAAAATTAATTGCATTACAGTGAAAGACAAGATAAAGAACCAACATGAAAAAACTATGCAGTTTTTTATATGTAATTTTTCAACTCAGAACCCATAGTTTGGCAGACAATCATGAAAATTCTATACATTTCATCAAATATTGGCTTCGCATTATTATGATTGGATTACTGATTTTTTTATCATTCATTTCCCAAATTCAGGTCTTCCATTTTATTAAAAACTAGTTTGAAATATTTATTATATAAATACACCAAATCAATGAAATTTTACTTAATGTCATTTTTAAGACTGTAACGATGATATGGGTTGTTTCAACAAAAAACCCGTAAAATCTTTTCCTCTCGCAGAGACAAAAGGACATTAAAATCAAGATAATCGTCAAAATATTGAGCGTAATGTTTATGAAGAAAGTTTTTATTACGCATAACGGTTGACGGAAAATGTCGAAACGTGGCCGAAAAAAATTATATTCTTTTAAATGGATTTAAATAAGCGGATTCTTTGTTGCGGCCAAAGGGATAAGTTGCCATTTCCATTGTGCAGTCACGGAAGAGGGTTAAATACTAGTCAGAACATAACGGCATTCCACTATTTATCCAGAATCCCAATGAAATACGGATAAATATTTATTTCAGTTCAAACAACGTTATCTTACCGTAGTGCGTACAAAAATCCGATGCCTGTGGAAAAAACTGGATTCTAGTCGGCTTCCAAGCTAAGGTGGCAGCTGAAATTATTTTTTAATTGTATCGCTTTTATTCTACAATTTCCACCTGAAGCAATTCGGTCAAATTCGGTGAATATTATAAAAACATTTTTATATCAAGTATACACACACATACACAACGGCTTCGTAGGTGAAGAGTGAAAAATGCACCTAGCTGGGATTCGAACCCGCGACCTCCAATTGGCAGATTAGGGCGTTACCTCGCTGAGGCAGAAGCCGGTCTGTTAAAGAACGTAGAGGGAAATATGCAATTGCAATAAATTAAAAAAATTAATACTGACAAATAAATGATCTAAATTAATTAATTATGTATATTTGTTAATATTTAACTTCAATATCTTCTAATAGGATAACAAACAAATTTCTAGTTTGTTATCCTATTAACACTAACATACTAGTTTTCCCATCTAGATTACCCATTTTAAAAAGCAGGAGTGGTGGCAGGACATATCCCTGCAAGGGAACGGGCTTGTCGCAGGAATAATTGCTCGGTGTGACGTCAGACAGAGGACGGTTTAGTGGTGTATACGAGGTGCGCTCAAGTTATAAAGCCACCGATTTTTTTTCTAATTATTCACCTTAAAAACAATAAAAATTGTGTTACTTCTCCACGTCATCTCTCTGCAGCCGTACACTTTTTTCGCAACGTAGACGCCATGATTCTATGGCCGCGGTGAAGGCTTTTTTAGGAGTCTGTTTTGACCACTGGAAAATTGCCCTGACGCAGCTTCTGTGCGAGGCCGAGATTGTTTTGGTTTCTTGTCACATGATGTTCTGCCTTCTTTAAACTGACGCACCCATGAACGCACTTTTGACACACCCATGATTCCATCGCCACATGTCTCCTTCAACTGGCGATGAATTTCAATCGGTGTCACACCACGGATGATTACACGCTGGTCATGTAACGAAAACGTCGCCATTTTACGTATCGAAAACAGTTCTCATTCTCGCGACTGCCGCTAGAGGTTCCGTCTGTCGTACAGTGCTGTCATCTCTGTCACGCATTGACAAAGAGTGACCGCTCATTTGAAAACAAACCGCATGTTTCTATCTGTTTCCAGCCGGGAGAAAAAAAATTGGAGGTCTTACAACTTTAATTCACCTCGTACGACATTGATAAATTACAAAATAAAAGTACTCCAATGGGCGTGAGAAAAAAATGGGAAAGACAAAATGTGTAAAAAGGCAACTCGCATTGATTTACAGGGAAATAAATCCCGCGACCCCTGTAATCGACTCACGTTAAGATACAAGCAAACACTCAATCGCCCAAAAACATTCAATTTGGTTGTTTGCGAGAAAAGAAATTCGTCTCCGGTGATCTTTTTAATGGAGCTTGTGTTCGTGTTACTGTGCTTTCATTTCAGGAGGTGCTGAATGACCTTGGCCGTCGACACGCCCTATTCACAAAAATACTCCTAGTACTACCATTACGAAATACAAAATGCGGTCTCCGGCATCTTTTCAAACCTTTGAAAGAGGGCATGCGATTTCAGGAAATACCAGGCGTTCAAGAAGTGGAAGGCACGAAGTTCAGAAGCACGACTTCAAATTCTCTACTGCGATGTTAAATATTCATTCATGCATTCATATTTAACGACAATCGCACGATTATATGCGTGTATAAGAACAAGTTAAAATTGAATTCAAAACACATGTATGAAAAGCAAACACAACAAGCATGCAAATTTAAATTTCTCTGACCACGGACATGAATTCTTCGGTCGAATAGCAAGCGGCATTCAAAAGGTTTTCGTAAAGTTTATGCTTAAACTGTTGGAGATTAGAAGTTTTCCTTGGATTCCTTGGTGGGAAATTTAAAAATTTCACACCGGCGTAATAGGTTCTTTTTCCAAAAAGGCTCAAATTGTGAGGGAGAGTCCTTATGTCTCTGTATCATTTAGTATATTATAGTTAAGCACATCGCCATCGGTTTAGCTGATTTTTTATGTACAAACGAAGGCGACTGTGAGAACGATTTGGTAGGGTGAGAATCTTGAGAGTTTTGATTGAGACCGACCGCTCTTCCTCCCGGATATTTTACCCAATATTATAAAAGCCGTTTGGAGTCTGAACTGTCTACTGGAGTAGCCCCGTGTCACAATACCGTATTTCAACCTACAATGCATGTAGGCATGGTTTTCTTGAGACGGCGATGGCAGTGACTAAACCCTTCTGAGGAGATAGGATCAAGAGTTCAACTTGTAAAGCAATTTGTCTATGTGGGTTTCCCACCACAAATACTCATTCATGTACATGCGATCCCAAGAATTTGGTTACCGTAGAGGAATATGCATTTGTTGAAATATTGCTTGAGTCCAATTTGCACATAACATTGAAGCCACGTATTGCATTGAAATAGGATCTGGTGCTTCTCCAGGGGAATTGAATGTAACAATTCCTCTCGGGTTTACCATGGGTTGAGAGTCTCCATTAAGGCTCCCGAGTTCATTGAGACTTCAGTCAGAATGGACACTCTCACCAGGTGGAAGGTCCGAGATGAATTTACACGCACACACTTCACTGTTAGGGGAAGCAATATTGATGTATTAAGGGGCACTGACGTTCATGAAATCCTGAAAAGACGTTGAAGGGACACCGTCCTTCCTTGGTACCGTCCGCAACATCGTGAGGACCACATGACCTTGAACAACCAACTGAACGACCCCCCTCGCCGCATTAGGGTGGCAGGGAAACAACTCATGAAATCGAATTTTATAATGTTCACAATTTGACAAAACGTGTGACTAGGATATTACGGAGCAGAGCGGACTCCTTATCGCTATCGGGTATTTATAATCAACAGAAAACTTAAGATTATAAATGATAAATTTTTTTTAGCGATTATTAATAGATCCCTTAATTATATTATAACTTTTAAAATGAAAAAAACCGTATTCGGGTTACACTTCACGTAGATTATTTGTTATCTCCAAATTTCCCACTATTGCTAAATTGGTTTCTGTTTACGACATAATATTAACTCTACACCTAAGCATTTCTGATAACCGTAATCAAAAAGTGCGTTTAAGTACTTTAAAATCACTTTAGACATAATTACATATGACTTTTGGCATTTGTTTGATTTATCACATTTATAAGGATCTGTCTAGTCTCAATTAAGTAATTTATATTTTAGTAATATTAATATTATTTATACGAACAGTTTGATAATTTCGGAAACGATTCAAGTTTAACTTGGGCATGAATAGCCTCGCGGAAATTATTTTAGTGTGGTGAAAAACTTAAATACTTCTCCTTCAGGTTGTAGTGATTGTAATGCAGTGTTGTGATCGTGACAGCATTGTCAGGAAGTGTGGGAGGATATAGTCTGCTAGAGAGAACGGAATATAATAGGCTAAATAATCTATCTTTGTAAAGCATGAACTCAGGCCTAAGGACTGGAGGATGTAAGTGATAGGTTTAATTAACCAAGTAGAATTGAAAAATATCTTAATTAAAAATTGTATGACTATCGCAAAACAATGAGTGAAATATGCCCTCTGAAGTAATGTTAAAAACCTCTCTCATGATCTTCAAATAATTTAAGGAGTCTGCAAGTCCATTAACCAGTTCCAGTAAACAAAATAGCTAATAATATTATTATTAAGTTGAAGTTTTTTTATTAACTACGACAGTCATTTATGTATGTATAAATCTGAATAAAGTTAACATGTGCACACACACACGCACAAAATAGAACACTTATAATTACTTCCAAATTTTCACACCACCTTTCTCACGGAATATGTACACCTGCATACAATTACAAAAGATCATCAATACAAATACAAAGAAGCATCTACGGGATAATAGGCAAATGAAATTGTTTTCCTTGGAAATTGTTTAAACTGAATTTGTATTTTTTGTCATCTGGAAAATAAAATTTTATTTTAAGTGAAACTTTAACTATGATTCATAGTGAGCTGACTGCATAACCTGAGGGTTTCAGGTTCATGACATATTTATAATTGTTGTACTAGAGTTTTGAAAGTTTTTTAAGTGTTCATTTCACAACACGTCCCCCATTTTCAGATTACAAACGATTAAGCTTACTGCTGCATTACGAGTTGATGGTTAACTGACTATTAATTTAAATATTGTTAAATATCTCTTCATTATTGGTTCTCGAAATATCACTTGTGTTGACAATGTTGGTGGAATATTAATCATACCCTTTGAGGTCAAAAATGAATTTCAAATTACGACTGAGTGAACATCGGGGGAATAATCGTGAACTCGAATATCTAGGTCCTTCCATTAGGCTACTTTGTTTCCCTTATCACATCCCCTTAGCGAGCTTGCAATTCTACACAACAGCTACTTGCCCATGCCGTCCGCTGCCGCGGTTGGCAGCCTTTAAAGGACAAAAGTTTTCCAAATGTCGAAGAAAGCGTCGAGTCTGAATGGGCAGGAGGGGGCGGGAAAGAGGGGGATGTGGGATGTTAAGAAAATTACTGGGAGGGGTAAGAGAAGAGTGTTACATAAAGGAGGCCTCAACGAAAAAAACGAGGAGATGAAGTGCTCCTTTTTAATAGCCGACCCAGGGATTTAAAAATTGATCAGTTGAAGGTGATGTCATTCAAAAGACGGCCTCTCCCCCACTGCCCTTACCTTTTCCTTGAGTGAAACTGGGGCTTTTAAAGGTTAATTCTCATGAATTCCTCACGTCTACTCCTGCCTGTCCTTTTCCAATAAAGGGAATGAGTGCACTAAAGTGGCAGATGAATTTTTTGAGGGAGGTCTGGCCAGCCTGGGAAACAATGGAGGGAAGCGCATACTTTGCATTCGCATACATCCCAATTTAAAGAGTGATAGACTGGTCGAGTACGGACTGGGGAACACGGTTGTGACCCTCGATTTTTCCAATTCCGAGGGTTCTAAGGCTTTCACCGAGCTTTGGCTAACGTAGCATAAGAAAAACATCGGTACTAACTGAAATATAAACGGATATAAACGCCGCACTTGTTGGCCGCTGTAACCAATAGACACTACTAGCGATAGTATCAAGTGCAAGTAAAGCTAAGTCAAACTAAGTCAAGAAAGTCAATATTTTTGCTATTTGTTCAATGACTCTTATCTTCTCCTAAAATGAAAGGAGAGATATCCGAAATACGATCACTACTTTGTCTTGCAAGATGTCACAGCATATCTCGGGAGTATAAGAGAATTGTCAATCCTGTCTTACTATCAATCTGTCAATTATGTCTTCTTGGCGATGTTATATGAGCTATTACAGTCTTATGGTTAGGATTATTTATCCTGTTGGGGTCCTCTAAAGAATTTGGTACTGATTCAGTGCACAAGTTTTACACAATTTTCATGACAACATTACTTTTTCGACTACACAGGCATTCTATCTTTCCCATACCATCTAAAACTCTAATCATTTTTACATGGCTATCTTTCGCACATAATATAACTATTTTCCACCACAACCTTTGATATTCCACAATTTCTTAACGCCAATTTTATTCACTCTTTCGTTTAAGAAAAGAATGACTTATTTCTAGAAGATTTATTTTTTAACCCCATGAATTTCTTGATTAATTTCAAATAATGTGCACTATATAATAATAGTAGATAAAGAGTATGGTAGAACAAAATTTTACAGATTCATTTTACACAAGTATTCCTCAAGTAAAACAACAAGAAATTCTTGAAACCATATTTAAGTTGCACTCAATTTAAACATGACATAGATTAGGACTGGAAAAATATCAATGCAAACGAAATGTTCACTTTCCTGAGTTTATTCACCTTTGCTTCGAACCATTAGTTTTTATGGGTTTCTCTAAATTACTGGAATGGTATTATGTTCTTATTTTTAAAAAACAAAAGGTAAATTTCCGTCTCTCAAGGGAACTTAATCATTCAGTGTCATCAACCGAAGACGGAAAAAGCTTTGTTGTAGCTAACCAACCATTATTTCACCCGCCAATCTCTTCACAACTTCGTAGTTTCTACCTATCTATAAATATTTTCCGCTTCACATTTTTTACATTGGCCATCTTTGGTCACCTGAAGATCTACCCTTCTAGAGTTCCTTCCAATAATGTACCCTATTATCCTATTAGTTACTCTCTTCTTCGTCTACTTGATTTATCCATTTAAGTTTCAAAATGCTTCTGTAGAGTTTTCATTGCTATAAAATTTATCTTCTTCTCTGCAGTTGTCATCGCCCATGACTCCTTCGAAATGCATCCTCCAAATATAAGTATTTGTTCGATTCCTCACGTAAAGGCCATCATTTTCACGTGTCGTAAGTTCTTCCGGGATCACCTAAAAGGCCGTAATTAAGCTGCATACGAACATTTTACTACAGAATTTGTATATTTATAGGATATTTCAAAGTTGACAAGGTCGGATTTCCCTAGGCTCACATTGCCGCTTGAAACATTCGTGCTTGAAGCGCCGTGGTGTGCCCTCCAGTTTGTGGAACACGCTGCTGGAACAAACCAATACCGTCAACGGGATGCGACATTGATTATGCTCATGCGAGGAACATTTACTATATTTTGGCGTGCTTAAACCGCACACCTATTTGTACCCATTCTCCCCTGACTCACTGTTGTGGGCAGGAGAAATAATTTATTCCCTACCTGGCTCATGTCTGAACGCGTCCGTGGTGAAGGTGCACCTTTCTCGCGAAATGGAGCTCTATAAGCCGTAAAAACAGTACTTCCCTCCACCGTTTTCGCCGTTTTATACCGATACCGCTTGCATAAGAGTTTGAGTGTACCTTGCTTTATGCGCCGGGTGGTTTTTGCTCTTTCTTATTTTTTCCAACGAAACCATTTCCTGTTGCCTGTTGTTTTGTTTCTGCCCTTTTGTCCCTCGCTTTACTGCTCCCATGCTTTCACCTCCACACAAAGGATGCAACTGGGACGTTGGCCAGGTGTTTTCCAATAGTGGGTGCATTCCATCGGATGCTGCGGGACGAGGGAGAGAGAGAGAGAGAGCTCGAGGAGATTTTAAAATGGTGGGTTGTTGGAACGGGATGATGCTTGGGTTTGCAAGGTGTTGGAGACAGATAGCGCTCGTATACTCGGGTGATCATCCTTTCAAATTGATAACACGCTCTCATGCACGCCGTTGTCGTGTTCACGTATGCTTTTATGGCCGGACTCTTATTCCGCGGCTAAAGAGGTCTTCATGTCTTTATTTTCTCCGTTGCCCGCGCTACGTATCCCTCCGGGGAGAATTTTAATGATTTACCACAATCATGAACTTTTATCCACCATTCACATCGTATGGTAAAAATATAAAGGAATTGAACACATGTTTTTGAGTAAGGCCCTACGTAAAATCCAAATCAGAATGCTATGGTTTTTGGTTAAAATACTTCAAAGAAATTATGAGCTTGAAGGTTCTCTATTTAGGGAACTTTCATTTGTGCCGTAAAAGTAGAAAATTTTAAATAATCATCAAACTAAGAATACACTTAGTAATTCAAAATATATCAGCAATGTGAATTTTATGTCTAAAAATTTAAAAAGTGGAATAAATAAATTAATAATATTAATATTACTTTACCGCATTGATTCTTTTGACATTAACCAAATGGCTAAGGATTGCATATTGGAATTTAAATGAGAGTTGATGGTGAGTTAGATCAGAAAGCTCTAATTACTAAGTCTGTATAAATGTATGCATTAGTAACAATTGGTGAATCAATTGGGTGGATCCAGGCGTGATATTGTGGGAATCTGACATAGGGTTAATATAACTGAAATAAAACTATTTTAACAAAGACAATTTCAAGGTACCACTCGGGTTTCAACGTAATCCGTTATCGTCAGGTACAAATGGGTTATTTGTATCTAACAATAACGGAGTACCTTGAACGTTTTTAGAGACCCCTTTCCAAATTTGCTCCTCAAATTATGCATTGAAGGATGTACGCCTAATGTGAGCGAAGAACTCTTTACGCCGGTAAACATAAGCATTTGATTACGATTGTGAGAAGATTGAACAACCATAAATATATTGTGTAAAAACTCCGAAATTCTAGTTATATGCATATACATATAATCATTACGCTCCCTACTTCCACCGTGGTGGTGTGCGACCACCGAAAATTTGGAAGCAAATGTGTTGCTTTCTGTATTTTTTGTGTGACTGTATGGGCATTGCTATATTCACGTGTCAATTTTCCACGCTCAAATATTACATATATTATATTAACCATTAGAACCGCAAATATTTTAAAGTATCTCAAAGTAGTTATGCGATTTAATATTACGAAAGAAAAATGCCTGAAGTTTTCAGATGCAATAGGGTCCGAAAAAACAAAAAGATGATTAGTGGTATTTGGACTAAGAGTTACGGGAGCCACCAGTCACCGCACTGTTTTTCGTTCCCGTGAAAGTTTATTTCGCCAAAGCTACTGGTAACCTTTCGTATAACCTTTCATTCGGCTTTGGGCGTAATTAGGAATGAAAAAGCAATTTGTTTGAGCACATAACAGTCACAAAATCATGCCTGATGCCTCATACGTTCATAAACAAAAAAATACGTAATCGAAATCAAATTGAATCGACAGCTTGCGGAACGTGGGTGAGGCGGTGGCAAGGGATCTACTAGTTAAATTCATTTTGATTTTCCATTGTACCGACGCATAGAGATTTTAAATAACGATGTCCTACCAGCCCTCAACCCTCACTCCAACGGAAATGTGTTTATTTTTTTAATTTCGAAGTCCGTGTCGACTACTGCGACTAGACTTAAAGAAAAAATTGCCTAACCGACACGACTCATTAAATCGTATGTGGAATGTTTACGTCCAAATTGAAGTCTCACTCCGTGTGGGTTTTATTTGGGTTAGAGGTCTTATAATGTAACAGAATTTGATTGGTTGAACATATACTGCGATATTTTTCAATTTTTATCAGGTTTTCAAGACACGTAAAGCATAAACAAGGTTCGTATCGCATCCATATTACGAACTTCAAGCATTTTTATTGTGAATTAGCGTTTATGGTTAAGATTCATAAAATGTTTTCATTTCAACTAAAGGTGTACACTCGTCTCTAAGCCTCCGAAACCAGATGACAGGTAATAAGATGTAAGAAAGTCACTGCTGAGGGCGTATAACATTATTAACAAAACTGTCATAGTTTGTCTAAGATGTTTTAGTTTTCTTCCGCGTGTAAATTACTTTGAGTTAATTAAACTCTTTTCGTCTCGACTCGATTTAATTTCTTTATGTGGTTTTGATGATTGAAATTATTGTATTTTTACAGAATTATAAGTTGGACCACTACTTTCAATATAAAAAATATATACATTATAAATGAACCGTGGGGAATACTTCACCGACGACGGTTGGGCAAAGCGAAGTTTATTCCGTCTTTTGTAAAAATACGGAAAAAGTACAGAATAATAAGTAGTAATATTCTCTTAGTACTTAGTAGAGAAACAAAATAATGATGATAGATGAAAGCAATGACTTTAATTTTAGGCTGATACCTCGTTGGTTGATATTTTTATCGAGGACAAACCGCCATTGTTCCTTTCAACATGAAACGGTACATTTTGCAACCGTTTCATTGCGAGGAACGAGAATTGAAACGTAGAAAAAATTCAAATACGACACTGTAATACATTTGTAAGCGGAGTCTTTGGATAATTACTGAGAATCACTAGTTCTTATCTCGAAATGATTTACAAAGTAATCAATCAAAAGGCACAAGTGACAAAAATTTCTTAGCAGCCAACTTCATAGGAAACGATATCGGGACCAATCAAATGAAATATGTCTTCTTACGTAATTCATGTGCCATAAAAGCAACAAACGTAGATGCGAACTATACTCTCCATTACAAAGTAAATATAAAACTAGCTTATTACTTGGATGTAATGTATGTGTCCTCTTCAAGAAAGAGAAGATCCCACCGTGTTGTGGCCATTGCGACATCCCTCTAACTATGGTGCACATCCTGACAGGATGAGATAGGAATCGAACTCCCCGTGAAAGAACTTTAGCATCTAGGGATACCTAGGTGCGATATTATGCGATGAACCTGATATCCTAAATAAAGTTGTTACCTTTATAAAGAAGACAGGTATAAAAAATAAAAAATTTAACATTTAAAAAAAGTCTATTTATTGAAAAATATTATTTATTTATTTTATATATTTAAAGTACTGATATATATATTTATATTTTTAGTATATATATCTATATCTAAATAATACCCTGCAAGCCGCCACAAGGGCGTGTGGCAGGGGGTGAGCCACCTCCATACACTCACATGCACTCTCAATACACATGATACAAGTCATGCATTATGCACAAAAAGAAGAAACTATTATACAAAACCTAATACGATATATATATATATATATATATATATCTTTTATATCAGCTACCTGGGTACAGGCAGCTGTGGAATATATATATATATGTATATATATATAGAGTACGGCCACAGGGGTGGCGACGAAAAACACAGGACACAGAG
>WURS02449501.1:0-14294 GCA_011762765.2 Rhinocypha anisoptera
GCCCCTCCTCTCCCCTCCCTCCCTCCCTCCCTCCCCCCTATATCTCCTCCTCCCCTCCCTCTCCTCCACACCCACCGCCTCACCCCTCTTTTCACCCCTCACCTTTCTTCATCTTTCTTGGGCGGAAAAAAATAGAATGACAGAGAGATGAAAACGGGAAAAAAAATCTGAGTGAAAGATGAATGGGACTAAAGGGGGGGGGGAGCACAAAACTGGGGAGCGGGAAAAAATATATACATGTTATATAGATATTTTTTTTCAACTCTTGAAAGAGGATATTTTTCAGTGGAGTTTAATGTGGGCGAGCGTCGAATGTTTCATACATGTTACAAGAGAAATATTGAGGGGTGGGGTAGTGGGAGGTTGGGGGGGGGAGGGAGGGTGGAGGTGACGGGGTCTTGAGGGAGTGGCGATCGAGAGAGACGCCATCTTGCGGAGTGAAGCCGGAAGGCGCTTCGCCGGAGGAAGGCACCGGGACGCCACTCGCATTCTCGGGGGCGCCCCCGTCTAATTATCTCGCGTTTGCGGCCTCCATGAAAATCAATGTTCGGCGATTTAAGACTTGCGGATCGACAAAGATGCCTGCACGCTGTTCCACTCAAAGTGGCCCAACTGAAGAAGCGAGGGCGAACGGAGGGAGCTAATTCACGAAAATGAAGGGGTCCACGTGAGAGAAGCCGATCATTTAAATGTGACGCAACACGCAGGAAACACTGTGTACGACGCAGGCTCCGACAATTTAATATTTTTTGAACGTAAAGATGTTAATTTTGTACGAGAAACTAAAAAAAATAACAATTTTAAAGGAATCCAGGGGACGGGCTATTAATTATCTTTAGTTAAACACTACTTCGTATCTACTGTGAAATTTATGAATTCGTCTCAAAAAGGAAATCGAGCATTAAAGGGAATGAAGTGGATTTTTGTTAAAAATGGCAGAGAAACGCTAAAAATTCACGCACAACTGTATAATCACGCGGATTTGACATAATTTCCACCCCCATTGAATAAGCAATTCTCCTATAACTCGTCATTAATTTTTACTAATCTAAATTCTGCGTCCACCCATCTAAAGGTAAAAAGAGGAAGTAGGATAATAACTGTTCGAGATACGATATGATACTCCCCTCAAGTATTTGGCATTTCCCGAGTATTTACACAAATTCAACACTTCTTAATATTACGTTATACATTTCAAAACGAAAGAAAGAACGATTCAGTAGCCCACTATGTGTTTTATTACAACTAACTTCGATCTTTGTATATAATTTTCAAGTAAATATGATGTAAAACCTTCAAAACTATTACTGAAAATTATTTAGTGAAAAACTGCAAGGTTCTTTCTTTCATTTTGGAAGAGTTCCACCAAATCATGTATGATACCACATTGTATTTAAATTCAATAATAGTTACCTAATGCATCGTCAGAATTGACAGGTATCTTAGCCATTATGCTTTGATACCTTCCTTATTGTGATGATAATAAATATTATTAACAATATTCGCTGAAGAATATTTGGTAGTAATAATAGAATAAAGTAGTGACAATATACTTTCTTTTTATACAACAAGGAAGTATATAATAATATAACTTAAACTAACTAAAATATAATTCATTGTTATACAACAAGGAAGAATATACTTGGTCGCAATCTTTACAGAACTTGAGTTTTCAGGATAGATTTAGGAATTTCCAAAGCAATTTTAAATCTTACCATAACTAAATGTAATAAATAGATGGAGGGAACATACGTAAGAAACATATGCATTGGGCAGATAAGAGGATTTAAAAAAATATGATTGATTCCTAGTAACATATATTCTTAGTTATTCTTTGTAGAGAATAACATTTTCTATATTTTCAGGTTTAACTATGTGGAAATCCATTTCTGAGAAATAAAAAAAAAGAAATACTACGTATTTTTCCAGTAAGATTTTTAATCTGATACGACTAGTTTCAACGCTACGGCGTCATCTTCTTGTACAATGAATCATACATAGACAAGGCATTTATATACACTCAGGTTAGGCGGTGGGGGCGGGCATCAAAAGGGGGGACCAGACCCCCCGAACACCCCGTCCCCCGTCGTAGTCGCACACCTGGCTTCACGACCAATCGTAATCCGCATTCCTTTCCTTCCCCCCTTCGATGCCCGCCCCCATTGCCTTACCTGAGTGTATATAAATGCCAGTCTATGCATGATTTTTGTAACTGAAGATGACTCCGTAGTGTTGAAACTAGTCGTACCAGATTAAAAATCTTTGTGAAGAAGTACGTAGTATTTCTTTTTTTCTTATTTCTCAGAATAACATATTATTCACATCTTTGAGTATGTCGAAGATGACGCAATAATTTTGCTATAAAAGGTGAAATAATTAGTTTGTACGACTTTTTTTGCAGAAGATGCTACAAAATGCTTGAACTGGGAGTTTTCCATGGTTGAAGACAAGCGACTTAAAGAAAGCAAGGTGACATCTGTACAATAATTGCAGATATTTGAAGAGGAATCAAGCATATAAAAGGAACAACATTTGCTCTTCCTTAAGCATGTTAGGAAAGGAGTGAAAGTGATTGTGAAGAGCAGTAATCGGAGTGACTGGCTACAAGGCGGACGTTTCCTGGTTCATATGTAAATGATATCGTAACTTGGAAGTCCCCAGATAAATTTGTGACGAGTTATTTTCAGGGTACCAGATATTCCTGAGAAACCGCAGGTGATATAGGGAAAGAATCTGACTCCTCTTCTCTGATGTGTGAATTTTACAAGCCACTGGACTTGGCACCAACTGAGGTCTATACTCAACGAACAAAATTGCCTTCGGCCTGAAGACTGCGGTTTGGTTGGTCAAAAGTAACAGTTCTCTTATTGTCTTGAAATATATCGAGAAAAACCATGGTTACCTCTAATAATTACTCCTTAATTTAAATTAATCAGTTTCAGTAGAATAAAATTTCGATTATCAAAGGAAATGTGGAAGCATTCTAATTATGAAAAATTAAAATACTACTTACATATGAGAAAAAGGAATAACGTACTACGTATTTTTCCACTAAGATTTTTAATCTGGTAAGACTAGTTTCATGTACCAGATTAAAAACCTTAGTGGAAAAATACATGGTACGTTATTACTTTTTCTCAGAAATGGATTTCCACATAGTTATGCCTGAAAATATAGAATACAACCTACATATATTTGTATTTTAAATATCAACTGTGATAAAATGTCATACAACTCCAAACACTACTATATAATGGAGATCTGTTTCCTCTTCTATTTCATCGTACATTTACCTAGAGGACGCAAGTCATTAAAGTTTTATGTCAAAGTAATTTAAGTATTAGATATCTATTGGAATACCAACGTAAGAAGAATGCTATAGAACGTATATTACATAATGCGATCTATCAAATGAAATATTAGTGTATAAATAGGTTACAAGAAACCAAATTCTCTAACTTAGCTAACATATCGGAATGCTTATAAATTATCACATTAATAAAGGTCAATTAATTGCACATGCAGTCAAATTCAGCTCGTACCTACTGAGAAAAGAGATTTGCATTACAGCGGTTATGGAAGTCGTGGTGGGCCAGTGAATAGGGCCCTTGGCTACTGACCGGGGACCCGGGTTCAAGAACCGGTGACTTCTCTGGACACCCAAGCGAGGTGATATTCTGGATAACAGATTTACTAGGAAAGTGCAGGTGGCAAGATGAAAGGAACAGGTCACCTTGTTTCCCTGATGTTTGAATGTTCACACGCAGCTGGGCACAGTACTATGTGAGCTCTACCCTCACATAGCTCACCCGACCTTGAAGTTGAAGACCAGAATAGTAGCTAAAAAAATTCATTATAACAACACAAACAATCAATATTGAGACGGTTTGGTTACTATTAACATTAGGTCCTCCACCATATCGTAGTAATGGTTACATTCACGTACCTCGCTAATTGTTTGGCTCATTGAATTCTACTACCCTGAATATACATATTTCTTTCTGAATAATTTCTTACTCGTGTAACTCTATTCGGGAAAATTAGGGGAGTAAATGATGTCACCCATATCTCAAAAGAGTTGTTACTAGGTTGATATTTATTGCTGAAACACCTAGAAAATTGAAATTGGCACGGGGAAAAATAAAAAGTGTTCCGGCATCAGTAAAGGCAATTGTTTTAGAAAATGTGAAGGCTGAAAACGTGGTCACAAGGTCTACTGTTAGGTGCTGAGATGGCGCAAGCTGATGGTATATAATGGAATGTACAATGAATAAGGGGGACGTCGGAAAAGAATAGACATTTTAAGCGAAACGATTTCAGACAAAGAGTATGTAAAGTTGAAGTAGAATCTTTTCCTATCCCTCCCCCGCTTACCCAACATTCTGCCTTCTATTACAACCTTCAACAACCCAATGCCTCTGAGTACCCCTTCCATCTTCACCATCCCTGACTTCTTTGAATTTCACTCAGCAATCGCCTCTCATCCCTTATCATTCTTGGAACTTGCTCATCAATTTTTCTCTCTGTCCACCTCACCTTCTCCATCCTTCGTCAAACCCACATCTCGAAAGCCACCAATCTATGCTCATCACCCTTTCTTATGGACCAGATTTCGGATCAATATAATGCTAGGCTCCCTCCTCGTGGTCTACGACCTTGACGTGGTGGAAGGGCTTGCGTGATCCAATGATCCTTAGAGCTACACTGGAAGGAGCAATGATATTATTGCTCCTGGTAGGGTCGCCCATACCAGATAGGTCAAAGGCTAGGAACCAGACGAAAGGTAGTCCGCGCAGTGTCTGCTCCTCAGTGAGGCAGCTGTGTAAGGCGTCTGCCCCCCCCCAAGGAGCGGCCATTTAAGTGATGGTGTCACGTTAAAAACACACTCCTACATTCACAATATGTTCACAGTGAGACCCTCTATACAATTCAGTCGCTCAAGGAGGCTAAGTCCTTCAACGCTTTACTTCCCTCTTCATCGGACAACAACATACCAAAAGTCATTCCTTATTTCGGCAGTAAAACTATGGAACACTTTACCTGTATCATTGAAAAATGTAATAAATATTAGAAGTTTTAACGCACAATATCACAAGTATCTCCGAGACACGTAATGTTACTCAGTGCTATTTTTTTGTATTATTTTTTAAATTAGAAATTATATCTAGCTTATCAGCTAAAATCCATTGCATATACCACGAAGTTCTTTATGTTACGGAATATGTATGTATGAGCATATGTGTATATATATATGTGTGTGTGAGTGTGTATGTAATTAAAATTGATGTACTATTTTCCTTTGGTCTATGTTTTTCTATTATTGTTTTTTTTCTTTCTTGATGTAAAAATGTTCTTGTTCTTAAGTGACCTCGTTGCCACGGAACAAAATAAATTTATTCTATTCTATTACCGAAAATTCTGATACATTCGTAAGTCTTTTTAATATTTTTTTATGTATCTCTTGCGCTTTTACAATTATATTCACTGCAAAAAAATGATTATTAATTAAAGAAATATAAAGTGCTTAAGTAAGACATGATAGAGGGAATAGTGGTGAAAACTAAAGGAAGTTGACCGACAGATAATAAACCCTTGCCAAAACATCCACACAAGGAGAGGGTTTTTTTTGTAAAAACCTTCCTATATAAAGTTTAAGTGGGAAAATGTGTTGCGAAAAACTAGAGTTACCTATAAATGACGTACAAATAGGAAAGAAAACAAATGCCATCGAATAGGGAGTGGGGTGTATAAAGGCGATTGTAGTTAATTTACAATGGGACACATATTCCGTCCTCAAGGGAGTTCCATTCCCATTTTGTCTCCCTTTGTCGGAAATTCGTTTTTTCCTCGGATTGAGACCTCTCGTCCGCGAGTTTCGGGGGAAATTTTTTTTGTTCTTCGGACGCGAGCCGTATCTGTTCAGGCCGCATTTTTCGTCACGGCTTCCATCGGATCTGACATATTCGAGCGCTGGGATGTCACGGGGGTCGCCGTGTGCGGATTGTGAAAATTCGGGGCGTTTGTTCACGTTGAGATCTCGTGGCTCGGAAATCGATATCGATTCTCGTCACTATCGCAAGATGCGCGCGATACCATTAAAATGTTTACCGTGGAAGTCTGCTAGGTCACGTTGGATGTGGAATTTGGCGGTCTACCCGAAGAATGTTGTTTTGAGTCCGAAGTTGCACATCCTGTATTTTCGTACCTTTTCGGAAACGATCGCTCCAACGTGGTCCGCGAAGGCAATCGCCGCCCAGGGATGCGAAACCATAAGAGATGTATTTTAGTAAAAACGTGCATCCTATATAAGCTCACTTCAAGTGAATTTTGGTGAGACTAAACGTGGTAAAAGTTAATAAAAAAGAACGATGAAGTATGGGTAAGTAAATCAGCTCGAAATTAAATTGTCACATCTATAATCGAAGGTAATCACCACAGATTAAAATTGAGCTGTACGAATATGTTTATGGTCTTTGGTTAATTATTAAAACTGTATATACCTTTTCCATTAAAAACAAAATAACCAGACTGTAATATATATATATATATATATATATATAATTCGAACACTAGTGGAACTTACAAAGACACACTGTGAGCTTCTTTCTTTTTGTTTCCTGTTTCTTTGTACGTTCCACTAGTGTTCGAACTTATATTATTTACATTGTGAACCTCTTCGAAGTGATTACATATATATATGTATATATATTTGTGTGTGTGTGTTTTATATCGAGGGATTTGGCCAATTACAACTCCAATTCACTCTATTGCCGACGTTTCGATTAATTTTAAAATCATCATCAGGGCAACATAGTTTTATCCATAGATCAATGTGACCAAAGTTTCGTTCTATGGATGGTGTACGAAAAAATTTTTCGAAACGGTTTTCGCACGCAATGCATAGAACGATGTCGGCCACAAAGAATTAATATAAATATATCTCATTTTTAAATAAATCAAATTCTGATTGGAACAGCTTACCTGCAAAGCTCTTGGAGCCCTTTCCTAGTACCATCAAACTTTTTAAGGGGAGATGCAGGAAACATGTAATATAACAATTGTGTTCCTCTCTAGGATTTTAGATAATTTTTTTTATGATATATTTTTTGATGATATGTCATTGATGATAAATTATTTGTTTGATGATTGATATGATCTTGAGGTGGCTGTGAAGGGATTTTTTTAATGTACGTTTTTCTGTGCATCGCTGCATGTTTTCTTCTTAAATTTATTTCCTTTCCTAAACCCTCTCTTCCTTGCGATTTATGTGATTTTTTTGTAAGAAATGTTATTTTTGCAAGTAATTGTTGCAATAATTTGTAAGTTTTGTGATAAAAGTAAATTTATGTTACCACCTGACCAGATGGTCAACTTGTAACTACTGGATAATAATAATCAACAGGCAATTGCCTGGTGATGATGTTGTAGCATTGAAACCTTGGTCGCATTAAACATATTTTTGTGGAAAATTGCTATCATATTTTACCTAACGTAATTATTTTATTATTTATTCTAAATCAAGATTAGTAACAATATTAAACGACTACTTCAAAGTATTTCTGCGTAGAAAAGCTTTCAACGTAAAGGAACAGATTATGAATTT
Organism: Rhinocypha anisoptera; assembly: GCA_011762765.2. NCBI lineage: Eukaryota > Metazoa > Arthropoda > Insecta > Odonata > Chlorocyphidae > Rhinocypha > Rhinocypha anisoptera. The sequence continues at coordinate 7,604 of WURS02449501.1, forward strand.
AGGGCCAGAAGGTGGAGGTTTAGAACGACACCAAGCCAAAGGTTCAGACTGAAGACTCGGAGAGAGAACGAGATATGAAATATTGGGTCCGCACCGGAAATGGCTGGAACACTCGGGGCGCTGCGAGGGAAGGGAGACATTTTGCAAAAGGATTTGAAACGAAGAAAAATGCAGATGGGGACTCGTGGAGGTGTAAGGAAAATGAATCGGAAGGTTTTAGGGCGGAATAAGTGAAATAAGTCGGAATCCGTTTCCCTTCCATTTTAGGTACTCGAGCCCACGGTGGAGAGGCGTGCATTCCAATGAAGTAGTTGATGATGAAATGTGAATAAAATACCAAAAATGAAGGAGAGAACGGGATATGTGGAAGGGGAAACAGGGAGAGAGAGAGAGCCAGTTACTTAGAGTGAAGCTTTTTTTCGGGGATTTCGTCACATTTCAGCTTTCTTTCTGCATGCTGAGTAGGAAGCTACGAAATGATATTATATGCTCCGTTATATTCCGTTGTGGACGGAATTTCTCTAACAGTTTCAACTGGAATTAGGTAAGTCAGAATGTGGGTCCTCTCAATATTATTGTGGTCTCCGAAACACGATACGATTTTTCATCAAAATTCGATTCACGGCTTCTGCAGGTAAGCGAGGGGAAGATTTAAAGAGGCAAGAGAGTTTAAACGGTACTATATTATGGTGTGATTTTAGACAGTTATGAAATGGGGAAATAGAAAAGAAAACATAATCGTTAGTGCTCTGACGACTAATTAGGAATTACCAAATAATCTACAAGGTTTCATCGAGACTCTGTCAGTAAGTAATCTTGAAAAACTGCAGAGAAATTGCAGTACCTATGCAAAATAGTTTGAAAAAAATCACTTTTCCATTCTTGAGTAGTTCTGAAAACTACTTGAACCAAACCCAATTTTAAATGCACTTTAATTCTGAGAACCTCAAGATTTACATGACTACTTTACCCCCAAACATGGTTTGACTTGGCAATGTCTTAGCTATTTACGAAAATGAAGTTCCAAAAACGCAAGGGAAATAACTTTCAAAGAAGACTTCCAAAGTACGGCATATAAAATATACATTTATAAACCTTGGTTAAACACCATATTTCGATTTATTCAGGACTCACCTGAATTAATGATTAATGTAGACTTGGTAAGTAGCCAAACCATTTAAATGTAACAGGTATGCTAGAATTTCGCTGTCTTCCTCATTTAGATGGGATAATTCCGGTATGTGAGAAAAAATAGTGTTATCGTATAGACTTAAATCAATTTGTTACTTGATATTTTCACCCACTAGCATGACTCATCAATAGAACCGATTAAATTGGTTAGAATGTCGGAAGGTAACAAGTAATTATTGAGCTCTGACATTTTTTCCGGAAAAGGCCGAAAGATGGCCCATCAAGTGCTCATTGTGCATAGATTGTTCTTTACTGAATACTTTCTTTACTGAATAATTACAAAATAAGAATTTCAATAAAGCCAAAAGGAATCGATATAACATTTAGAAGGCACACCCAGAATATAAGTTCATTTTGGTTACTAAAAAAAGCAAACTCATGAAAAAGTTTTATTACAAAAAAGGCAACGAAAGTCAGCTGTAAACACGCGGGAGGTAACGTAGGCGTACACCACTGTATGAAAAAGTTGTACGGAAAATGGTTACCCGCAACAACAATTTATTTTCCAAATAAGCATTATTTTCAATAGCCTAACAGACTTACGATTAATTGCGATTTCCATGTAAACATGAATATGTAAAAATTGAATATCCTTAATTATTAAAGATTTCTGTAAGTTGATTTTTTCTATTAATCTTATATATAGGAAATCGTTTCAGGCTTGACTTGGTGAAGTTTCCCTCATCATAAAAGCTTCAAAAGTAAACACTGCAATTACACATAAAAAGTCTATTTCAACACGACCAGGTGTCAACGCCACCTGAAGATGCCTTTATAAGGGGGAACCAGGTCGTGGTGAAATAAACTTTTTATGTGTAATTGCAGAGTTTCCTTTTAAACCTTTCTCAATCTCACTCGTAATGCAACTCTTTTTCATCGGGTTTTGAACCAATTGCCTTCCTGTGCTGCACCCTACAGGCTGCGTCTCATGCATTAAAGAAAGTTTTGTGCTGCTTACGTCAGCCAAAATTTTACACTAAACTAAACCAAAGAGTTTTGTTCGCTTTGCAAAGTTACAAGCCATAATGAAAGAGTCTTCATTGTTTCCTATTGGTTATCAAATGGAGGAGACGACAATCCAACGGACGGTGCTCAGTCACCATTATTGATTTCCACCACCCTACGTTTTCACTCATAAGATTGGTTTGCCCATAGGAGCTCTCCAAGCTGTCCGGTCACCTTCCAGGTAGAGATGGGCGATTCCGATTCGATTCACTCGGAAATCGATTATTTTAATACGATTCCCGATTATTTTGATTCGATTATTGTGATCCGATTCTGATTCGATTCGTTTCCTTTCCAATTCGATTCAGTTACGATTCCGATTCAGTTACGATTCCGATTCATTTACGATTTCGAATGTCTTACGATTCGAATTGATACAGAATCGAATCAATTCATATGTTGAGATTCGAATCGATTGAGTGGATCCGATTTTTCGAGGGAATCGATTCGCACAAAACGATTCGAATCGATTCATTTCTTGAAATCGCTCATCTCTACTCCATGGAGTATGGTGTATCCCTCTAGTATGGTAGTTACTGCTGCCATAGTTCTCGATTCCATGTTGATCACTGTGTAGACTTGAATCCTTAACCGGAAACTTTCTCGCTAACGCTTCGATGTTCAGAAATATGAAATGTTGACTAAAGAAATTCAAGCATACCACACACCCAAATGATTTTCGAGGGAACACATTTTATTAACGCACGTGGGCTCACGAAAAGGAACATAAAGTGAATTTAACAGACTGGACCTTTATACGTGCATCAAGAGGAAAGCCACCTAGGAGAAGTAGAAGATTTAAGTGTTGTCAAGGGATATTATGCTTATTTAGTTGAATACTGACACAAAGAACATGACTTCAATGTAAATGTGTCAAAATGGAAGATGGCCTCCTTCAAGGTTCACGGTTTACGTTGATTTAATAACAATTCCAAGGATTTCGTGCCCAAGGAGGGGATGTGTGGATTTTCACAGATAGACTCCTTAAGATACACTTATCGTCGTAAGATTATCGGGTCTCCTATGGTCAAGTGACTGTTTATGAATTTTTCCAGTTGCTCCCTCGACAGGTCGTAGGTCACCCGAGTCTCGACCCTGGGGAATGAGTTGATCCCGGCGGTCGCTTCACCCCTGGGAAAACCGATGAGAGGTATGGCTATTGGGTGACTCTTCAGGAGACAAAGGAGAAGATATTAATACGTTTTCTAAAGTGAAAAGGATATGAAATAGTGCAATGCCAATGATGCAGATATTCTCAAAAAAGTATTCAGCTCGATAGTGATTCACACTTTCCTAGGGCATGAGATTAGTTCATTCTACCTTTAATGGAATGTAATATTGGAGTAAGAGAAACACTTGGTAATTCCACATAAATTTAATTTTAAAAAACACGACCCGGGTTTCGACAGGGCTGTCATCACCAGGTGAATTTTACAGAAGAGCACTCCTTTAAATACTCATCCAATTGGGGGGGTGGGGTTTCTGGAAGTGGAAAGGGTTGGGGGAGGAATGTTGTGAGTGGATAGGAAGGTCAAAGGGGAGGGGGGAGGGGAGGTGAGGTACAATTATAAGTGTCACAATGTAGGTTGTCCGTGGTTCGGGGATTACGCCGGTTATGTGGGGGAGGGAAGGGGAGGAGTACTGGAGAAATCATGGAGATTGAGTCGTCTCTGAAGCGATTACCAACTTACCTTATATCGTTGTAATTAAGGTGATCAATTAGTTTGGTTGTAACCCAGAGAATGAATTTTTCTACTAAATTTTCCTGAGAGGAAGAAGTAATGGGTCATAAATAATTGATTCCGGGATTTAAATTTTAAAATAATGGTCAGGTTGTAAAAAATTTAATTGAATATTTTTTAAAAACATACAATTACGTGGGTGATCTTTGTTACGATACTGATAAGTAGCATTTTGTTAAACACAATAAATTATTGCCATTTTTATTAGTGATTCAAATATTTTTCATAATCAGGAAATTCGGACGCATTTCACGAAGAGTGGCACTAATCTAGGAATTAGGAGAGACGACGAAGATTAAAGGGATCAATTTTGACGACGAAAATTTAAGTCAAATTCCATAAAAAAGACATACAGACATCAATTTTAAGAGTCGTCGCCTGATTTCTGGCGTGGGTGATGCTTTGTGGGTTTCTATCACCTTTAAATGAATTCCTACCTCATCATATCTGCGGTCCAAAATGGACACATAGCCTAGGTCAAGTTAAAAATTACTCCCGTGACACCGAATGGACGCAGGGAAGATATTAATCAAGCATCTTGCAATAGTTATTTTGTGCACTGCGAGGCCGCAAAAAGAAAAAGTTATACTGCAATAAATTACGGCAGTTGTTCCCAAATTGTTTTTTTTCGTCCCTTTCTACTTTTCTACGGCGAAAAACCGCAGGAGGCATTTCCCACGTGAATTATTTAAAAAAATGTGCTAACGCCTTCTCAATGTTAAGAAAAAAATCGTGTTAAAATTTTATTTTATTTCCATTCGGACAATGATGCAGTGAATTCATTACGAAATAAATTATTAAAAAAGGCCACGACAGAAAAAATATTAAAATTGAACCAGTATGAACTTCTGTTAGTAATCTGCTGTACATTTGTAAATGTCGGCTACTGGAAGTGGAATTAACAAAAAATCGTCATTCATCAGGGGTGAAAATTGGATTTTTTCCTTCGCCGTGCACTTTGATAGTAAGGACATAAAATTTCTAAATTCAAAAAAAGTGTTTTTACATTTTTTTAGGTCAAAAATTACCTCAACCAGTTGATATGGATATAAATCAACACAACTGAAATTTTCTTCTTGCTGTAACTATGGTGATAATATAACCTGAAACTAAGATTATAATGATAAAGTTTTAAACTTTTTAAAGTTTTCCAATGCAATCCCGGATAATTACTTTAATTTGTTTAACCTGATGCAAATGGTTCATATATCATACATACTTTAAATAACTCCTTTCCAGTGAATAAGTCTGTTCAAGGTTAATGAATGAAGTATTTAAATGCCATCATGCTATTCGTGTTATGTTTCTGTGTAATAAATTCAATTAATTTCACGTGTTCAAGCAAAATAACGCAGTGTCCAAGCCCTGAGGGACTCTTTATAACGAGTACGTGCACAAACACTATACTTTCTCCCAAATACAATGACTTACCGATGGATACGACAAGCTCATCACTCGTCCAAAAGTATGATTACACCCACCTATAAGGAAAAGAAAAAATTATATTACTTCACAGATAATGTATGAAATATGCAATTTTATTGAAAACGAATTACATAAAAAATCAACGAAGAATATATTGTTATACATAGAATGTATTAGGGTCCATGCATATAGAATTATACAGAATATCTTGCGCCAAATGTTCTGGTAAGAAAAGCAAATACATTTCTGGGAAAAATATCACCAATTTGCGAAGGATATGAAATAATGTCATAATTTTAAGAAATCACAGCAATTGAGGAAATAATATCTTCTAAGTTTATAAGGTGAAACTGCTGTGTGTCGTGGTGACATCAGATAGAAGATTTGAATATGAAGAGGATTTTATAAATGAAAGGACTAAGTTTTCAGTTATTAATATCGAATACGCTAGCTCACGAACAAATATCAGACGAGACACTGGCATAATTTCAATCGGATGAAATGTGACGTGTCTAACTTATACGTGAACAACGAGGATAAGTATCGTACGTCGACTTGTTAAAAAAAGTATTGTGATGGCTTCGCGTCTTACGCACAGAGTAAGGAAATAACACTTGCTGGTAATCCTCGTCTGTATTTTCATCAAGGCAGACGTCCCGAGAGGCACTGAAACGGTTCGCGTCCGAGATAGCTCAGCTTTCGCATTCAACAAAAAAAAAGGAGTTTTTTCTTTTTTTTTTCAATTGCCCACAAACAGCATTAGCAGGTCGATTGCAGTGGGCACTATAACATTTTTAATGACAAGGGCGAAACACAAACGTCCGTTCCCCTAGGTGGAGATTGAAAAATCCACCTAGTCGGGATTCGAACCCGCGACCTCCGGGTTGGCAGATTAGGACGTAACCCCGCCGCCACCGAGGCCGGCACCGAGTTCGAATCTCTTGTCACAAATAATTCGGGCTGCATGTATAAGAGAACCAGATTTCTCCTCATTCGCCGCGAAAAACCAAGCTCATTTGAGTCCGTTCCCAGTAACAATTTCTCGCAAGCTTATACACGATAATATATTTTGACCCAAACCCTACAAGCTCGGAACACACACTTCAAAATTGACGAACGGGAGAGATGAGAATGGTCGTGGTGCAGGGAGACAATTAGTGGCGCGGATTTAGAACGGGGGAGGAAACTGGCTAGTGGTAATGCGGGAGGGAAAAGGGTTTGAGTGGGGTGGATGTTGCCCGGCACAGTGTGGAAGGAAACTATGAGGTTTTGGGGGTGGAAGAAGAGGCGAGCCCGCGAGGGGGTGGGTTGGGGAGTAGGGTGTGTGG
>WURS02449512.1:0-14293 GCA_011762765.2 Rhinocypha anisoptera
CCCTCACATGCCGAGTCTCGAATGACGCGGAAGAATACTCGGGAAAGCGATTCGGGGAAGGGTGAGAGATTTCGTGGCGTGGTGGGCAGTCGTCCGTCCGCGGCGACGTGTGGAAATCGGACGCGCGCGGAATGATTCCCCGTTCGCCCCCGTTTGACTTTCCTCTCGCACGACGTCTCCCTCCACGTAGTGCCCTCTCGAATGCGTATCTGTTTCGTGCACCGCTAAGTGGACGTGGAACATAAAAGGCAGAGTGGACGCTTCGACCACTGATGGAATTCGTATTCAGTCGCTTGCGGTCGGATGGGTAGTCTGACCGGAAGCCTTGGAGTGGCATCGATCTCCCGGAATGGAAGTCCGTCGTGCGGGGCAATGCGTTGATAATTTAGAAGGGGAAGAGGTCCCGCATTTGGACCTTGCATACTTTGACGGTCTTTATAGTTGTTTACATGCGTGATTGCGGCGATCATTCTAACATTGTCCTGTATGCATGGCTTCATACTGTGAGTCGTGCATGCAGGACAACTTCATGTGTCTCTAAGAATTGCATTTTGGAAAGCATGGTGGTGGCTCACCCCCTGCCACACGCCCTTGTCGCGGCTTTCGGGGTAAAGCGTAGAAGTGGAAGAAATGTCGCCGCGCTGCAAATCCCCTGAGATGTGAAACTACATCCACCATTTGAGGCAAGCATTTTAAAATTAGTGGCAGGGTTTTCGGTTTCACGTCCCCTCGAGTACAGAGGTGTCAAATTGTACCATTCGCCTGATTCAAAAGGAGTTCTCTGCGTAGTGGAAAAATGCCTTGGCAACGGCTATGTTTGTGATTTAGAAATTCATTTTCCAATTTAACTGCTTTTCGGATGCGTCCATGAGATCGAACGTTTCTCTGAATATGGCATATTTATGGTTCAAGTATTTTGATCGTTCCCGTATGGGAATATTAATAAGTGGCTCACACATTAATATTTTCTTTCGCGTGTCCCACACACTGTGGGAAATAAATGCAACTCGACAAAGTGAGCGACGCCACATTCTTGCTTGCAGGAGAGTTTCTCATCTGTCTCTATTTGATTGTGTGTTCTAGAATGTGACAAGGGAAATTTGAATACGAAGGTGGTGGATTCATCGGTCAATTTTTAGAGGGAGGTCGTTCTGTTTTCTCTGCGAGCGCTCTATGTATTGGCATTGGGTGCAAAATAAACCCGCACGCCCGAGATGGCATTAGAGAATATTTTTTCGCTTTGTTTAACAAGAGAAATATTGGCGGTGATTGTGAATGCTTTACCACTCCGCTCGATTTCGCCTATAAGACGTCGAAGTATCCCGTTCACGATATTAAAATTTGGTTGCAGAGGTTTTTAATTGCAGGCAATTTTGCGTATTGATTCAAAATAGATATCATGATTAAACTTCGTTTATAATATTTATCTATAATGTGTAATATAATAAAAGGGTTTTAACGTCTTTGTCCAAATAAATATATGAGAGGTTTTTTTGCGGAATTCACAATACAATGAAATATACAGTGAGATTTGAAAAGGATTTCTTTTGTCCGATAGTTATTAGAGAACTTTTAAATGAACGTTAATACAGATTAGATGACTTAAATCTGAGGTGGACACGGGAATCCTCTGAGAATCGAGAAGGACTCTTCCGAAACATTCGGCGTGGCGCTCCCCATTTTGCTCCCAAGGCCTCAAAACAAAGTGAGCTCTCGGAGCAAAACTGACTGACTTTCCACACATTTGAACGATGAATTTACAGGTTTTCTATTCCAATTTCCCCTGTTCCATTCTAGGCCAAAAATACTATAGAAATGGATAAAACATTAAATTCAGCTGCGGAAGTGAAAGTGACGCCCCTCACAATGTTGCATTTCAATCTCACTGTACAAGATATAAGGACAATATTCCGACAAAAGAAAATGAATAAATACCTAAAGTACTTAATTGAGCAACTGGATTTTAGTAATGGAATATTTCCTCCATGGAGGAAGCATTCCATTACTAAATTCTTCTAAATAATTCGATTACTGCTTGCAAGTATATGAAAATATTGCAGCCTGAACATTATTCTAGAATAGGTTAATTTGGCCACGTGCAAATGATAAGTGAAGAATATATTAATTTTGTGAGCGCTAGGCTGAGGAGAGGTCTGATCTATCTGTTAAAGATCTCGTTATGTTTATGAAAATTAAACACTTCTTTTCCATCAAAATAACTTTGTTCTCAATTGAAAATCATAGATTTAAAGGAACCAAAATTGACCTAATTAACAAGGAAAAGCTTTATATCCTATACAAAAAATTTTTCCTTATTCTAGATTACTTTGCTTTTTGTGTCGCCTGTCTTTTGCGATTGGAGACAGAAAAATATTTTTGATTATTAGAAAAATAATAATATTTTGTTATTCGGTCTAAAGTACGAATATTAGAACCATCTCTTCCTATGCAGGGATATTTAATGGATGTTGATTCTATAAATGTTTTGATGAGAGTGGATTCCAAATTACCAAAGGCGTTTGAATTTTCCTAGATTACAATCAAACCATCATTTTTACCGAAAATACATGGATCACACAGATGACACAAAATAAAAATCGTGAATGAGATATTATACCAAACTCAAAGCTACTATATATAACATATATGGAAAAACCTCTTACCTACGCATATTCTGTAGCTGAGCTTTTACAGTGCTCGATCATCAATTGGTCATTTTTGGTTGACATCTTCAACTCAGGTTTATTAAAATAATTTTACTATGCATATTAGCTATGTAAGAGGTAAAATAATTTCTACATATATTCTATATATACTCACAAGTTTTGACGATTTTAATTTCTAAATTATGGCTCTTGTTTTTATTAGCAAATAATAAAATCTCTGAAATAATGGAATTATTTTGTCTCATAGATGCATATAAAGGATTAAAATAATATCATTTTTAAGTGTAACCTGTTTAACTAATTTAAAACTGTAAATTCTTCACGGTCCTGTAGTATTCTAAAGCCCTTTATACAATGACCAAGTCGGGAAACCAAACGTCTCACGGTGGGACGAAATCCGACAAAGGTGGTCAAAATGCCCAAAAATGTTATGTTAAATTTAGATTTTTCGTGTGGTAGGTTAGATGCACAGACGTATAGGCCACCAATAAATTCTTTTGACAGCTAAGTGAGTGGATAAATACGAGTAAACACAGCGATAAAGTGACTGGTATCCGACAACGCAATGCCTACGCCACAGGCTATGAAGAAGAAGGTCAAATTCAAAATAACCTCCTGATTCTCAGACGAGGCCGATTTTAGTTTTGTCTAATTAATTCATCTCTCAATACTAGGTAAATTTTGCAGTGCTGATTTAAAATCCATTCAAAAAATGAATTGTTTGATGCGTCCATATTTGATGTGATTCTCGTAAACGATACATAAAAAGTTATGTTGCATGTAATTCTATGGAAAATGTAACTACTACTGTTGTAGATGAAAATTCTTTCTATCAGTTTCGATTAAAAAATGTTACACTTTTTTTTTAACAAATTACATTGATAAACAAAATAAGCTCACCATGCTGTTCCTACGCTACTAACTATAGCAAAAATGTCAACATGAATTACTTCCTGAATTACTCACAGGGCTTATTTTAATTTTTTTAAATGGATCCTCCTATCCCAAATAAGTATATAATGTAGTATTTATCCAAAAATTCAATTCAATTCTTTCAATTAGAGTAATTAAAAATGATATAAAATGGAAAGGTATAAAAAATTTCATGAATTCCTCGTAAAAATATATAAAAAATTATATCGTATGGAATTGTATGGAAAAAGTAACTACGACATGTTGTAGATGAAGATATTTATTATTGGATTCAATAAAAAAGTGTTGTAATTTTTGCACTAATTACTTTTATAAAGAAAATAAGCTGGCAACGTAGTTCCTACGTCACAAGCTACAGTACCTGAGAATGTGAAATTCTAATAACTTCCTGAATCTCTGATAGAACATTTTTATTTGCACAAAATGGATACTCCTCATTCTAGTAGGTATAATTGAATTACTTATTCAAAAATATCATTTAACACAATCAATTGTCGGTTTTAAACATTAATCAAAATGTAAATTTATTCGCAATTTTCCGCGAAATATCTTAAATAATGTACGGAAAATGGCATTGTACAAAATTTTATAAAAAATTAATTAAAACATATCGAAGTTAAATGTTTGTGCATTAATATTCAATAAAAAACTTTGAAAAAGTATTTCACAAAATATTTTTATAGACAAAATGATCGCATCATGTCAGTAGTCACGTAGTAACACCAGCACGTATACACGATTCGGTACTTAAGTTATATTGTTTCTCTCAAGTATTTTATTTGTGTCTAAAATGAAATCATTCTCCATAAGACTGCTGAAAATTCTAAACAAAATAAACTAAGTGCGCAAATATAGCATCCAATGTATACCTCAGTGACACGTGAATAGATACCTATTCTCCCGTTATCAACTGGGGTTACGTTCCTGAAAAATAGCGTATTGTAAAACAACTAGCTACACACTTATCCTCCCCTAATCCGTTTGACATCCATTGTTGAATATTGGAAATTGAAGAGGGATCCGAGGAAACGACTTATCCTACCATGCACACACTCAGTTATGTCGGGCGAATGACTATCTGCCAGACAATGTAACTACAATTTTGCCCCGACTGAGCTGCCTGTTTTGTCAGGGCAAAGGGGTCCCTCCCCCACGAGGAAAGAACACTTAAATTATCCAGGGGGTCATTTCGAAACAACGGATAAAGAAACATACTTGCCTTTTATGTATGGTGATGCAATGATATGAACGCTTAGTGAAATTTAACGTAGGAACGGAATTAAAATCGGTGCGAACCTTACTGAAATGAGTTTAACGGTTATGATGTCAACAAAGTTTACGGAATTGACATTTTTACTTATAAATCGACCGATGGCCAGAACCGCATAGCTAGGGCCCCCTAAGTTGAAAATAAAAAAACTAATAAACAACAAAAAAACTGAACTAATAACAAATAAATGACAAATTTTTGCCCGTATACTATGTTCACGAAAAAAATATAGAGGATATATTTGTGAGAATGTCCAATCTGGTCGTCCATTCTCTCTGGAAAAGCAGTCATTTATCGCACTGGAAGGAAAAGTTTTACGCCAGAAGCTCTGGAGATGTTACTTGCACCCACAACAGTAATAGGTGACGATTACAAAGGTAATGAATTTGAGAAGGAGAAGAAATTTTAGTCCTATAAAGGAAATTTCTTGGATTTAAGGTAATAGGAAGACCATTGGTTCACCTTTTCGAAAAAAATTGGCTTTGTGCTATCCAAAGATACTCATGATGCCCAAAGTTGAATAGTAGTAAGATTCGATGGGGATCTTACAGCAAAGCGTTGCACTTGGTCGTCTCGCATCTTGAAGAGGCTCACAGATATTTCACGGCGGGTGTGTGACACGAGGGGCGGCACCCTCCGCCGCCTGCCCCTTTAATGCCGCAGGATTTCAGATAATGGTGGAAGAACATGGCAGCCAGCGCATCTGACCACTGGTATCAAATAAAAATAATATTCATTGCTGCATATTTGGCATCATCAGCTCCTAATTCATGTTATGATTAGACTACCTAATTAAAAATTAATGTTTGAGCAAACCATTGACTGTTAAATTGAAATTGTCACCGCATAAGTCACTTCCTGTAAAAAGAAAATTAACTTTCTTTTGTCACAGAGCCTCTGAAGGAATTGACTTCCCGGAAACAGTAATTTGTGATCTTTAATCAGCTGATATTTTTTTTTAGAAAAAGAAATTATATTTTATAGTTGACAGATAGCATATATTTATTTATGTATTCTAATTAAAATGTTTTTAAAGGTCCCATAAAGTTGACCAAATATAAGAACCTTGAATTAAAAAAAGAGCTATTTTCCATTCATGCGCATCGCGGAGGAATATCAGTGACAGGTAATTGCACATATTCGCATAATGGTGGAATTTGTGTTTTCGATTGTCGTCGAAGATGCTATAAAAATTGGTGTCATCTAGGTTTTTATTTCATTAAGGCCTTGGATGAAGATAAATTAAGCTCCGAGGAGCTTAATAATAATTGTATGTATTTCTTTTGGTGTACTTTACATGCATATATTCGCCTTAGCCTTTCGTAGCAGACAAGACCTTGTTAGATAGTTGATATTTATCACTTTGTTTCTTTTAAACGTTCACGTAGCATGCCAATTTTCTTTCGAGTGAAATTAAACTGTTGACATTATTTTACGACTTTCACAATGGTTACTATCTTAATTGAATTCAATGGTACATGTTTTGAACCTTGGTTGTAAACATTCGTACTAAACTAACATTACATTTTAGATATGGTAATTAATACCATTGAAAATTAATTAAGTATTTATGTACTAAAGTTGAGTGATTTTTATTAACAATTTTTTTATTTTTTTACATTAAAATAATTGTCTCTGTCAAAATAAGTCATTTCATTTCCAAACGTAAACTGTTCTGTGGCATTAGTCCCTTATGTAGCAGCAAAGTTCAGAGTAAAGATGATTTTTTTACATACATTGTTCTCTGTGTAAATTTTGTTATATGATTTTATAATTTATTCCTTCACAGTAGAGTAAACAGCATTTAGGTTGTCAAGACGTATTTTACCCATTATTGCTCTTTTATTTATTAGAAAATTCACGTATTTGCTTATATTATGTTTTTTTCTTAGCAGTGCCATCTATATCCATGAAATGTTTATATTTAATGTAACATTGAACAATATAATATAGTTTCAGAAATCTCATGAGTGAGAGCATGGAGCATTTGATTAAGTTATCTACGCAAAATCCTCTATCACTGCTGATGAAGTTTGGAATAATGGGATGGAATGGGACTTGTGCAGAAAACTGTTCGGGCCATGGAGAGTGTCATAATGGGACTTGCTTATGCGAAGTAAGTGTACAAGTGATATTTAGTAATACTAAAACCTCTACATGCACTATAAACAAAAATTCACTGGCTTTACACATATGTATACAGTGAAAATTACTCATATTTTCTTTGAGAGAACCTCGTCACCGTGGAACTAGTCTGCAATAAGATTACAGCACATTTTAGACCCATTCCATCAGTATTAATTTTTAAATAGACTATTTAATTTTTTTGTTAGAGATTTGTGAGAATTTTATGAAGTTAGTTGGTAGTGTTTGGCTTTGATTTTGTAATTGCCATCATTTTTAGCCACTTTAGCTTCTTCTGATATTTATTCTCAGCCAAAAAATAATTTTGTAAGGAAATGTGTATGATGGTTAAAGGAATTTGTGAGAAGTACTTTAGGTAAGGATGTAAACAAAATATATATGAGATTTAATGTGGAGTGTAGTATTATGTCATGTGGGTGGGTGTTTGAGAAAAGAGGTTGGATATAAAATGAAACTTTTAAGACAAGGGCCTGGAGTTGGCCAGAGAATTGTATAAAAGCAAAGAATGGAGTGGAGGATAGGAAGTCATTGGGGAAAATGCACAGAAGGTAAATGTGGATGGGAGAAATATTAAGTGGTAATGGGATGTTGAAGAGGGTATTATTAGGAAGTAAAATGTTGGGAAAGCAAGGCTAAGGAAGGGATAGAATGGGCATTTTAGAGGATATGACGGAAGGCCGGAAGTATGTGGTGCTTAAATAGGATTATTGTTAACTTTAATATAATGCTAAATAGAGGATTCAGAAATAATTGGTATTAAGAAAATTGGGATAACTTTTCAATCGTTAATGGCATACCTAATAAACTTAACATTATAACATGCATGATACGTTCAGCTCCATCGTAAGCGCCAAATTAACTTCCATGCATTCTCCATCCATTATCCATATCCCATCTATTCAGATCTTTTTAATATCTGCTAATTTTAACTCATTCACATAATAAAAGTTTTTTACCTCTAGCTACTTATTAACCATCTCATCTTTGGTCAGTTTATTGTTTAGCATCACTCCCTGAAACATAAAAATTTAGATTAGAAGTGCTTAATGTAAGAGAAATATGTGTCAACTTTTTGGTGTGATGTACATTGAAGTTTGTCCTAAAAGTAATGCCTGGGGAATTTCCATATCTCATTCATCGCCTTCTCTGTAAATTGCTTTCAAATTATGTAAAGAGAATTTTTTTCTAGTTATGTTTTTGAAGAGCATTTAAATGTTCAAGTGTACGCAGAGAATGGAGAGATCTAAGTTCAATTCTGTTTTATATCGAAAAGAGAATGAAACTGTGAAATCTTAAAAAGTGGATGTGAAATTCAGGAACTAGTCTGTTTGTTGAACTAAAAAGAAGACTCAGATCCGAGCCAGCACTATTTTTAGGTTTGGTCAAGTAAATGTTCATTCAAGAGGGTGATTTTCTGAAGTTTAGGTTTCAGATACAACAGTGGTGAAAGAGGAATAGAACTAGATAAGAAAATTCACACATCAGGTTATTGATGGTGGCAGTTTCTTTCCCTGTACGTCCTGTGATTTCCCAGGAAGGTCTGGTATGCAGAAAATCACTCTCCTTGTGTTCAGCCGGTGGTGTTCAGAGTCATGGCCAGGATTTAAACCCAGGTCCCCCATTCCGTGGCTAAGTCCTCGGTACCCACAAGGCTACCATAACTTAAGCACATATTTAGTAGCAAATAATAAATGCCATGTAGTTTGGGGGGTAACAGTTAATGTAACCAAGAAGTTGTGATAAAAGAGAAAAAAACATATAAATTCTTAAACCTTTCCTCGTACTTTGAGGTTTCATGGAGGGAAATGAGCACATTATGCCATTAACCCTTTGCACTCCTTCAATGAATGCTGGCCTCCACAATTCCATTTGAATTTAGTCTAAAAAATTCTTGAAAAAGATTTTCAGTAAAAAAGATTGAAAGAACCCTATTGGTGTTGACAGGCAGTCACCAGTATATTTATATCCAGTTTTTACAACATCAAATGAGAAAATAGTGAAATCTATGTGACATTTTTACACAAACTATGATTCGAAAAAGCAGTAGAATTTGGATCAACTTCATCATATACATTGTTCTAAATCACATACTCTTGTGTTGGCAAATAATTAGATTCATCACCACCTTCTCTAGATCTGTTATTCGCTTAAATTACTGTCTGAATCATGTATGCCATCTGGATAACTTAGTCAAAGAATTTTGCTTGGCAACAGGAGAAAATGTCACCAAAAAGACAGCAAATGTTTACAAAATGACTTGAGAAAAAATATTTCCTAAAGAAAGTATATTAATGATATATGCTAGGGGTCACCACTGTGCAGGAGTTGGTCATCTGTTGACCCACTCCTGCACAACTAGATGTGAAACAGGAGCTATTAATGACCTGAAAGAAAATGTTGAGTTGAACTCAATGTCAAATTGGAACTGGATATTTTACTTGTCGAGTGAGATTCAACAAAGGAGTGCAAAGGGTGAAGCATGGATTAAAGAAACAAATTATGGGAGACATTCTTGGCAGGAACCTTGTTGATGGGGAGAATTTTGTACATACATATTGTCCCCTTCACACTGTTCCTTTTCAGTCTATGCAGACTCCGAAAAAATGTGATTTTATTTTGCTGAATATAAAATTCTTTTGTTTCTTTTGTAGTCAGCCAATGGTTTACAAATACCTTTCTGTCTCTGAATCTCCTAATACTCCTCACCTCTTTATATAATTTTACCCAAGGCTTTCTTATGTCTGCTTGTTGATTTGACACACAGAAAATAATCAACTCTAATCTATATGTAGTTATCCTTCAAATAATATGCATTCAATAAAAGAGAATAGGGTCGTTTACATTTATATGAAAATCCAATGTGACTGGGTACTTTTAATAATAGTTCATACACAAGTTAATTTTATAATAAGCCAACAAATGCCAATAGTCAAGTGACACTAAACTTCAAAAGTATATTGCTGTATTTGGAGCTCATGTTCATGATATATATATATTTTTTTTTTTTCTTTCTTTTTTAATAATTAATATTTTTGGATGTGTTCTATATCCATTGTATAATGTGATCTGTGAACAAATAAACATTACATTACAAAAGTGGCCACATCATTTTTAATAGTGTACGTATATCAGTTATGCCTGGCTTCAATGATATGTTTGGTATAATCTTGGAACTTTCAATATACTTGTATATTTTTAAAAATGTGATTTTGAGTCTTAATAACAATTCAGTGATTATATTTTTTTATAATATTAGAGCGTAATACGACCTTGCTTTCTGACCATTGTCTCTCTAGCATATTTTTAAGTTGATTGGACCAGTGTCATCAGTTTCATATGCACATTTCAGATACAGTTTGATGGAGAAGAATGTCATTCTCCAAATATGAGCTACTTTGTAGCATTTGCCACTATTTTCTTTCTTGTGGCATTTATATGTCTTGTGCAACTGGTGATGTGTATTGCTGCAGAATTTCAGCGGATGAAGGCACCATCTTTTACTAGAGCATGCCGTGTTACAACACAAAAAGTTTTGTATTTTATTGTGTTTTTGGCTGCTGTCATAAGAGGTGCATATTTCACATTCCAGGTCAGTGAACCATGTTTTTGTAACCTTGGGATATAATTAATTTTCTAATATATATTATGCTGACAATGTTTTATTGTTGAATATTTTAGGCAGCATTTATGGAAGGGTGGTCAAGTAGTCTCTTGAGTGCATATTACCCTCTTGTCTTAAGTGGTTCATCCCTTATTGTATGCTTTTGGGCAGAGGTATGTATTTCTATTTTATTTATATTGTTATAAGCACTTGAACAGTCTCTTTATCATTCAATCTATTATTTCGTGGTTAACTGTCTTCAGCTCTGCGTTACATCCTTTTAAAAGTCTGTAACCAAAGGTGCCATGGCAAATTTTAAGTTTTGCTTTAGTTTATGAAAAAAGAAGTACTAGAATAAAATTTTGTTGCCTAATTAAGAGTTCCACCTAGTTGCATATGAGGACGTAGGTCTATTAAATAACAAGAGTGTAATTCTGCCTGATTAGTGAAGTAGTGACAACCATTTAACATATAAGCAGTGATCTTGAATGCATCTGAACCTGCATTATAAACTGTAATTCTGTTTGCCCTTTCATTGATTTTCAGTCATTAATTTATTTGTGTTTCTTTGTTGTACCTATGGCAAAGTAAGACTGCATTATATGTTGAACAGCATGTCAGTTTCAAATTTTTAGTAAAATTCTACAGAACACCAGCAGAGTTTTCAAAGGCTGAAGTTTACTGGAATTACTGCATGTCTCATGTGCTTTTGTTTTGGTGGTACAAAAGATTCTGTGAAAAATGTGGAAAAAATGAAGATCCTTGATAACTTAGCAACTCAGGAATCAAAAAAGATGTTTAAAAAAGTAGCCAAATTGTTGAACTGATACCAATTCAGTGTCTTAACCCATTACTGGTCGAGTTGATAACTACTCAAAAATTTCTATTTTTTCATCTGATTTATTGTATAAGCATACTAAATATGACATTGTGCAAACATGGATGAATAGATAAATTTGGACAATCAAAAAATGATGTTGCGTTTTTGCAATTTTGAACGAAAGGGTTATCCAATGGTTAGTCAATTGGTTGTTATGCAACCCGCATTGATAATAATGTCATCGCTAATTACTTCGTTTTATTTTTTTAATGTGAGGTATATTCTGTCAAAATGTTAGATTAAGTGAAACTCCATCATATATTTGAGAGAGGAATATATCTTGAGAAATTATTCAATCAATGTAAAATAGTTTTATCATAAGGTAAATGTAGTTCCAAATCTATTGCTTCTACAACAGATTTTGGAACCAGCAAAATGGAATTGCGAAACAAACTCAAAATATTGCTTTTACATTACTTATTAAAATAATAACTTTTTTTGTAGGAATGTTATTTCATATAAATGAAATGGAAACAAGGTTTTTAAAGTTAAGTGAAAATAATCATTCACTATTTATAACATACATAAATGCATTTTTGGTACAATGGGCCAGAATTTTCATATCCAAATACAACAGGCTTTTATTCATTCGGCTCCTCCTTTCAGTGCCAATTTTTTCTACTATATAACCCACATTATCCTTTCTAACTTCACTGGGCAAGAAGAACTGAGTTGAGTTTTGTAGGCCACAATCTAAATCCCATTATGGATTTTGAATATTTATTACTGTATGGACATCACCTTTGAGAAGTGCCATGGTTACGAATGATACTTAATTTTACAAGAGTTATTTTACGAATCGAAATTTGAAAGTAGCATGCGACTTTATTTGGCTAATTTGTACTAGTGCCAGCCTATCCAATAATGTAATAAAAAAGGCCAACACTACTCTTTACTTCAGATTCTAGTTGGGTAGTTTGCATTTGCATTATAATGTAGGTCAACTTTTATCATGTATCTACTACATTACCGTATCGCATTAGGCTGTGTAATGGCTATTTCATTTCTTTCTTTTCTACTAAAATGCCTGACTGTACCCTGTGAAAACAGAATATGTTTCTGGCTACTGTGATAATTGAATTATCATTTTATCATACAAAAAATCAATCAATGCTTTATGAAACATATCCCAGGTTACTCTCGGCTGGTTCTCAATTGCTTTAGTGTCTTTATTTGGTAACTTTTTAGTCCTGTTTTCTGTGATCCTTCCTGAGGCAAAATTACTCTTTTACCTTCAGAACACTAAATTACCTGTATGATGCAAAAAAATCATGAAAAAATGTACGATGACTAGAATGTTCAGGGACAACATTTTCAACAATTCTAAAATGGCACTTCTACTTGAGCCTAATTTTTTGCATCATAATCATATCCCTTGTCCCCAGCATATGGTAAAACATTGGATGAACATCCATTCCACCCTGGATACCTATCAGATAGATGTGAACACCATAACTTGAAAAGATATGTTAGGCTTTTTTATAAACCTTTTTGTAGTCATCATCATCAGTACTTCAATCCGAAGATTGGTTGACTGCAGCCCTCTATCCTTTCCTAGCTAGCTCTCTTGCTCCTTGGTAGGTCTTCCTTCTAATGTTTCTAATAATTTGCCCCTCGGCCTTCCTCGAGGGGCCCTCCCCTCTATTTTTCCTTCAATTATATTCTTCACGAATCCGTCATGCTTCAGGGTGTGTTCTAACCACCTTATTCTTCTTTTTCTTATTGTACCCCACAATGCCTTAGTTTCCTTCGCTCTTCTGTACACTTCCTCGTTCTTAACTCTGTCCGTCCACTTGACTTAAAGCATTCTCTTCCAGCACCATTTTTTCGAAGGCTTCTCTTCTTCTTACGTGTTGATGGTATAATTGTGTGATTAGAGGTTGATGTTGGCTGTTTTTAATGTGTTTAGTATGGATTGTGTTGTGTATGTAGTTATATTTTTGTATACATATGTGATGGGTTGTTGTAGATAGTTTGTCTCACACATCGGACCATATGAGTTGAGAAAATTGATAGGTATCACAATGTAATTTTGGGTGATACTCTAGCGCCCTCATGATGACATTTTTTTGGTCTTGAACCCGTATTGCAATCGGATTTCGTACATGATGTGCAGAGTGAAACTTTGATCACATTGATTATGGATAAAACTAAGTTGGTACGTAATTTATATGTTGTGATATGTCATTTTATATTTGTAGACTATGTTTTTGTGTATGCCATTGTAGCTTAGTCATGTAACTGGTGTGCTTTACGGCTTATGTGTTTTTTGTGTTGTTTAATGTTTCCGCCCCCATCCATCTATAGTCCTGATGATGATTTAAAAAAAATCGAAACGTTGGCAATGGAATGAATTGGAGTTGTAAAAGGCCAAATCCCTCGATATACAATTAAATCACACACACGTATATATATATATTGGACGGGAGATATATATATATATATCCCGTTCCACTCGCCGCTTCAACACACACGTCCCTCACCATTGAGAACAGTGGACAGACAATGGTCTTCCAACGGACATCCACTTGCGGGCTCAGTTCTCTCCTCGTCACTGACGAAGGCAGGCTCTCCTGCTGAAACGTACGAACCAATATAGTGAATGTCCTTTTTGTTAGTGTCTTTCTCTTTATAACCATCTAAGTTTGTGTCAAATGAATTGCGCTCCGTCGCCACCAAGATTTCCTAAGTGCTACTATACATATATATATATATATAGAATTCGTAGAAAATGCCGTATGGCGATGCACAAAATCTCTTGGATAGATGAAGGAAATATATAGAAACACTGAGAAACG
>WURS02449523.1:0-14292 GCA_011762765.2 Rhinocypha anisoptera
CTCTCTCTCTCTCTCTCTCTCTCTCTCCCTCTCTCTCTCTCTCTCTCTCTCTCTCTCTCTCTCTCTCTCTCTCTCTCGATTGAGTGGCAATGTGTGATGGATAGACTTGTCTGGCTTGGTGACCCGGTTCGCTTTAGACGAATTAGCACTACTATACTATAGTATAGCATATACTTCACTACCGGCAATGAATTGTCACTCACTCACTTGCACATTGCACATTCACATTGACAGACTGACTCACTATAGCTATAGTTTGGTGTTGTGTGTGTGTCTATGTGTGAGATGGTTGTGAAATCATGGCTTCTTCTTCTTCTTCTTTGCCGGACTTAGAGAGACAAGGAGAGGACAATCTTCTCTCCTTAACTTTAGTTTCTTCACTCGGTGCGTTACAATTCTTTGTTCTCTCTCTCTCTCTCTCTCTCTCTCTCTCTCTCTCTCCTTGTGTGACACTTCACAAGCGGATCATTAAGCTAGAAACTCTCTGAACTTTGAGGTTAAAGATGGGAGAAATTTGTGTGTGTGTGATTCGGATTTGTGACTCTGATCGTTAGACGACTAGGCGTTGTTATTCTCGATTTCACATTGTTCGAGTATTTATCTGTCTCTCTTTATGTGTGTGTGTGTGTGTGTGTTTTGAAGCACAATCAAACTAAATCCGTGATTTATGCGTCTTGTATTGTGTCTATCTTTACCGGGCAGTGTATGTGTATCACTGTGCATCGCAAATCACTTGCTTCCATCTTGGCGTGTATTCGGTATGCCGAGCTTGTCCACTCTCTCTCTCTCTCTCTCTCTCTCTCTCTCTCTCTCTCTCAAAAACTCCACAAGATTGAGTGTATTTTTTGTTGCCTATACCCTTCCTCTCTCTCCCTCTTTCTTCCATTTGTGTCCATTTGAGCAATTACGTCAAAACACACACACACACACACAAACTGAACATGAACTTGAACCAAATCTCGATTTGCGATTAGATCATCTTGGGGGAGGAAAACTATGGTCGCGGTGCGATAAGGTTTTCGACATACGAAAAAGCATACATCACTTCCCGTTGAGCATTGAAGAGAGAGAGAGAGAGTGAGTGAATGAGAGAGAGAGAGAGAGTGAGTGAGTGAATGAGAGAGAGAGAGAGAGAGAGAGAGAGATAGCATCTGTCGGGCGTTGGTGGACTTTGTGTGTGATGGACAGCTGCCGCCGGCGGTTGTCGAAAGTCGACAAGAATCCTCCACCGAACGAACGAATTGCAATTCCGTTCGAAACCATGCGTAACGCGCTCGAGTTTTGATCGTGTTTCATCTTTCTCTCCCTCTCTCTCTCTTTCACTCTCTCTCTCTCTCTCTCTCTCTCTCTCTCTGACCCTCTCGGAGAACAACACAGTAGCGCAGTTTTTCCCAAAACAATATACGTATTATTATTATTATTATTACTATGTTTAGATTCGGACACACTATACACACACACACACACATACAAAGTGCAACTGCCCACTGGATTTTCCACAGATGACCGGCAGCGCTAATGACTTGACTTAACTCTCGTTTGACCCCTTTGCTCACTCACTCACTCACTCGCCCAAACAAATTGAATCGGATCAATTTGGTCTCGCTTGTCTCGACTGGTGCCACCACAGCTGGCTACCCATATTTGTTCTTTTTACCCCCCTTCTCTCTCTCTCTCTCTCTCTCTCTCTCTCTCTATTCTCTCCACTTGTTAAATCTAATTAAGGAGAATTTATATAGATAGAAAATAGAAATATTGCCTGGTCATTTGGATCGATCCATGTTAAGACTAACTAAGCTTTACTTTACTTACCATAGTTAGTGAGTGTTTGTGTGTGTGATTGGTTTGCGGTGCAATAGCCACAGATGGTGTTCAAACCTCTCTCTCTCTCTCTCTTTCTTCCTCTCTATCTCCTCTCTCTCTCTCTCTCTCTCCTCGCAAATCAATCGAAACTGGTTTCGCGTCGATGCCCGGTGTCCACTTTCAAATCTCTCTCTCTCTCACAAGACATGCCTGGAAGCGTCAATCGTTCGTGTGTGTGTCCGTGTCCGAAAGCATCCGCGTTTAATAACGGTGAACGTCTGTGTGTTTCATCCTTTCTCGGTATTAATCAAATTGAAGCGCTCATTGAAGGCGCAAAGGTAACAAAGGGTCGAATGTATATCAATCATGATGAGAGAGAGAGAGAGAGAGAGCTCACTCACTCACTCACTCACTCACCAAAGTGAGTTTTTCCATTCGTGACATGAACCGGTACACACACACATATATATATATTGGTGTTACTGCTGATGTTGATGAAGAGCAATACATATGGTCATCGACAACATGAAAGTATGTGAGAGAGCCAGATAGAGAGAGAAGAAACTTTTTTGTCTTGAGATAGAACACACATACACTGGTAGAGATCATTGATTTAATGCTCTTTGTGGCTCGACCTGTCAGACAGTATTGTTTCTCTGAATGAAGATCTGGAACTCTTTGTGGGGTACTTTTCTCTCTCTCTCTCTCTCTCTCTCTCTCTCTCTCTTATAGTCTAGTAATAACCTGTCAAAGTGTCATAATTAATATCACCAAAGAAGAGAGAGAGAGAGAGAGTGTGTGTGTCTGTGTGTGGTGAAGTGTGGCTAGTGGCATTAGAGTAGGTAGAAGGTTAACCTACTCATTAACTTCACCAATTCTCGGGCCACAAGTATTACACACAGTTTGCTCTGTGTGTTGATGACCTCTTTCGGGCCCCTCTCCACTTCCACTACACTACCATATATATATTCACTACTACTGACATCAGATGAAATATGATATTATATTATTATTATTATTATTATATAATATTGGCTTAACGACATCTGTTCTGTGCATGTGAGTGAGTGAGTAAGTGAGTGTTCGCCCACACAAACTCTTGGGTTAATTGAAAAAATGCCCGGTTGCCAGCCGAAAAACGAGTCGATTCCAGCCATTCTGCTGCCTCCAGTCGTTGTCATCGTTGTCTCTAAATGGTTGCCTTTTTTGTGATGCTATTTTTACGGCTAGACACTCAACGTTTCGAGGAGGTAACGTTTATATATATATATAAAACCTCATTCCGAGACTTGTCCTTGTCAGTCTGTGGGTCGTTTTAACGCTGGTCATATAAACATACACACACTGAGAGATGGAGAAAGAGAGAGAGAGAGGGGGGAGAAATGTTACAAATTGATCGTCGTTTTTACCATTGTTCTCTCTCTCTCTCTCTCTCTCTCTCTTCATTCTACCAGGCAAGTGTTGACACACGCATACGCTTGCACCAACCAACATTATCACCATTGTCACTGCCGCCAAGGATCTAAGTTAGTTTATATATGCATAACACAGAGAAAAAGAGAGAGAGAGAGAGAGAGAGACGGACGAGCCAGACATGCACTGAATCGAATTGCCATTCTTTGACGACGATATCGTTGATGGTGGGAGATGAGTCGTTCAAACGCAGACTCACACGGTGTGATTTCGAGACACTCAGAGAGAGAGAGAGAGAGAGAGAATAAGAGAAAGAGAGGTTGGTCTCTCTTCTTCTTCTCACTAATCGGGTTGTGCGCACGTTTGTGCCATTCTAATTTGTGTTCAAAAATTGTGAGTACTGCATTTCGACCACTTGTTGTTGTTGTTGTTGTTCTCTAGAATAGGTGATTATGCACAAAACGTGATCCTTTGTCTCTACCTCTCTCTCTCTCCCACTCTAACTTAGCCCAAAACGAAGCTCCTTTTTCAATTTAGGGAAAGAAAGAAGAGTTAGAGCTCCTTTTAAATCATTCATCTACTTACTACTACTATTTTTGCTTTTTTTTGTTTTACTGCTCCTCTTTTCTTGTCCATTTTCCATTTTCACTGTCTCTATCTCAATCTGCTCTTATTTCTGTGTTTCTACCCTTGGTGGTCGTTTTACTTGGCGGATCCACCCGACCGGACGAAAAATAGAGTCTATTTTCATCATCATCATTTTTGTAGTTTTCTTCTACTACTTCTTCTTCATCTCCATCTTCTTCTTCTTCTTCAATTTGGCTTTAGAGTTAGCCATGTCATTTATCTTGTTGTCTGGCGAACATCATCACCACTCACGTTTGGGTTTGCGGGCATCTTCTCTCTCTCTCTCTTTCTCTCTGTTTTACTCTCTTTTTTTCTATCTCTCTCTCTCTCTCTCTCTTTCTCTCTCTCTCTGTCTCTCTCTCTCTCTCTCTCTCTGTCTCACTGTTTCTCTCTCTCTCTCTCTCTGTTTCTGTCTGTCTCTCTCTATCGCGCTCTCTCTCTCTCTCTCTGTTTCTATCTCTCTCTCTCTCTCTTTCTGTTTCACTCTCTCTCTCCTCTCTCTATCGCGCTCTCTCTCCTCTCTCTCTCTCTCACTCTCTCTCTCTCTCTCTCTCTGTCTTTCTCTCTCTCTCTCTCTCATGATGAGATTTGGTCCTAACATGCACTGGAAATAGCGCCACAGATGGTGGCGTGGGAGGCCTCGTCTGGCCCATTATCTCATTATGACACTTGGCGCGCTAAGTCGACAGTAACGTTTTACTTTACTTTACTACTACAACTAGTGCTAGTTTCATCAGCATCATCATCATCATTCAAAAGCAAAGCAATGCGCTCTAATAGACTTGATTTTGTCTCGAAAGAAGATTGATCTCTCTTGTGTGGTCAAACTGTTATTGTGGATTAATTAAATTAAATTATATATATGTGTATATAGAAAATGGATTAAAAATACATTAGAAAAATTGTTTTCTTCTTGTTCAAATTCAATTCTAGAAATTATTATTTTAAAAAATTTATTTGTTGTATTTTTCAATATTGTTTTTTTATTTGAACTTGTTTGAAATTGAATTTTAATTTTTTTGTTTAAATCGCGATAATGTTATTGTGTTGTGCTAACCATAATCTCTTTTATATATTAACGAAAAATATGGTCGTATGGTTTCTATGTTTTCTTTTCTGCTACACTTTGCACGCATGCGCAGTAAAATTCGAATCTTTATTTTCGGGTTATGATTCGAATTCTTATCCGATTCAAATTTAACTTTTGTGTGTTATGATTAGAATTCTTAATCAATATAATTCAAACGTTGTGTGTTATGATTCCAATTTAACTTTTACTGTTGCTATTCGAATTCTTTCCTAATTTGAATCTACTTTCGGTGTTATGATTCGAATTTAACTTTTGCTGTTGTGATTTGAATTCTTAATCAATTTGATTCAAACTTTCTGTGCTATGATTCCGATTATCCGATTCCAATTTAACTTTTGCTGTTGTGATTTGATTTCTTAACTAATTCGAATTTAACTTTTAGTTTTATGATTCGAATTGCTTAAGCGTTGTTTCTTTTGCAAAAGATCATTAATAGATGAATTTGAAGTTTTAACCCTGTCTTTATCTGTCTCTTCAAATTGCAGTGTGTTCTCGGGGGTAAAGAATGTGGTCGGGCACAGTTGGTCTGGTGAATGGCCAGTACAAGTATCTCACCGCGGAGACCTTTGGCCACAAGATCAACGCCAACGGAGTCGGTCTCAAGAAGAAGCAACAATGGACAATCGAGCCATTTCCGGTTGGCACGCCCACCAATGGCAACTCGCGTGGCTCGTTCAGCCGAGAGTCGAGCATCGAAGAGATGGATGAGTTGGAGAATGTGGCCATCAAGTCACACCTCAATTGCTACCTAGCGGTGGACACCTATGGCAATGTTACCTGTGACACCACCGAACTGCACGATGGGTGCCGTTTCACCATCACCATCTGCTCGATGACCCAGGAGGGACTTGAGGAAGGTATGCAGATTTGGCGGGAAAATGAGATACATTTGAAAAGAAAACTCCCATTGGTTCCATCGGTTACATGTTATTGACAATGTAGACAAACCGGAAATGCGTCACTTAGCTTAATCTAAAGGTCACTTAACCTAGTCCAAGTGTCGCTTTGCCTAGTTCAAGTGACACTCGGCCCAGACCAAGTTTCAGTTTTAAATTTTATTTTACTTTGCCCAGTCCAAGTAACATTTTGGTTAGTCTAAATAAGCGTTGCTAAATTGACAAAGTAGACAAACCGGAAATGCGTCACTTTGCCTAGTCCAAGTGCCATTTTGCCTTTATTAAGTGTTACTTTGTCTAGTCCAAATGACACTTTGCCTAGAACAAGTTACAGTTTTAAATTTTATTTTACTTTATCTAGTCCTAGTAACACTTTGGTTAGTCTAGATAAGCTTTTCCAAATTGACAAAGTAGGCAAACCGGAAATGCATTTCTTTGCCTAGTCCAAGTGACACTCTGGCCAGACCAATTTTCAGTTTTAAATTTTATTTTACTTTGCCCAGTCCTAGTAGCACTTTGGTTAGTCTAGATAAGCTTTGCCAAATTGCCAAAGTAGATCATTTTGGCTAGACCAAAGGTTCACTTTGCCTAGACCAAGTTTCAGTTTAAATTCATATTATTCATTTCATTTTAACTGCAGTTTTATTTTACTTTACCTAGTCCTAATATGCTTAATAATATAAGATAAACTTTGCCGAATTGCAAACTTGGTCAATAGCGCATATATACGGTGTGGTGAGCACGCATTTTCCCCACAACTTCCCACAATCAGAGCTTAGTTCTGCTCAATTAGATGCACTCAACACGCTTGTTTCTGCACTGCGCTCAAATGTGCGATTGGCACTAATCGAGCGATGAGAGCCATGAGAAATCCACTTCATCTGCCTTTGTGTTTCCGATCAAACTTTCTCACACACACACACCCCTCATCGATTGATCGATCTTTTTTTGTGTTTTGTGTCTATTTTATTTTATTTAATGTTGCCTCTCTTGTGTCTCACGTGTCACAGATCAAATCTCGTGGGCTTTTCGTAACATCTCGCGTGGCTACTTCCTGGGCGTTTCGGGCGACGATGGATCGATTGTGTGCAACGCCAAGATGCCACAATCGAAGGCTGAACTGTGGCACGTGCACCTTGTGCCGGCTCGCGGTGCCTCCATGTTTGCACTCAAGTCGATGGGTCGCAAGCGTTACGCCAGAATCATTTCTCACGGTAAGAGGTTGCTCTTCATATCAATTACACCCTCATATCCGAACTGGCCGATTGAAAATTTGAACTAGCGAATATACACACTTAAAAATAAGAATTCGCAATTTTGCGAATTTCGAAGTACCACCGCGATTTTGCGAATTTAAAATTCATGAAAGTTATTAAATTTACAAATTTGTAAATTAAATAGTTTTAACATTTGAATTTTCGATTTTACAAACTTCAAATTCGAAGGCAATTTTAAATTTGCGAAATCACGAATTCCTATGTTTTTAGTGTGTATAGTTTAATGATGTCAATCGGTTTAAAATTGATTCAAATGATATGTGTGGCAAAATATAAACATAAATTAAAATATTTTAATTTGCCACTAAACTTTGAAAGAAACTCATTGATTGACTACTCCTAGTTAGTAACTGACAAATTGCAAAATTTTGATAAGATACACTTTTTACAAGTGGGCCAAACCATCGAAGTCAAACTCGAGTTATCAAAATTCGAAATAATAGGCAAAAAAATCGAATCGAATTTGGAATAAAATTCGAATTAAAGCAGTGAAAGTTGGATTCGAATCAGTGATGAATTTGAACAACGACAACGGAAGTTGGATTCGAATTGGTTAAGCACAATGGAAGTAGAGTAACTTTCACATTACAACAAAAAAATGGCAGAGAACCAAAAATGCAAGATCATACTTTTCATTAATATATAGGAGATGGTTAAAAATTTATCATTTTAACAATAAGTTTATTAGCAATATTTAAGTCATATATATCAAGTTAACACTGTAACCAAAGGAACTAGAATTTAAAAAATTCAATTCACATTTAAAGTTTTTGGTGATTAAAGGTCAATTTAGAAGCTTTATTATATTTAAAATTCCAACATTTTTATCCATCTTAACCCTTCATTAGTTCGGATCTTAGGAGGGAATACTGTACCTTCAAGCTTGACTAATAAGGGTTTTTCTGGTTGTATATATATAGGCGATAAATCGCCGGAACAGGTGCAAGTGGATGCCACGAGTGCGTGGGGCTCGGAAACATTGTTTCAATTTAAATACCTGGAGAATGGCAATTACGCACTGGTGCCAGCTTCCACCGCGGTCACCGCCACCAAGTATCTCTCCTCGGAGGGAGTCTGTGTCGAGGTGAGCTCTGAGGCTTCCTCATCATCAACATCATCATCATCGGTGAAGGCAAAGATCAATGGCTTCACTAATGGCAACGGGCTTCACGTGATCAACGGCAACACGAATGGTACGGTGGGTTGTATGCCCCCGAAGAACTGTCTGTTCACCATCGAGTACCACGCGGGTTACATTGCGTTTCGTGACAAGACTGGACGGTACCTGGCGGCGGCCGGTCGTCAGGCGGTGCTTCGAACTCGCTCCACCGCGGTTGGCAAGGATGAACTGTTTGCGTTCGAACCCGCCCCACTCCAGATTGCACTCCGTGCTACCTTTAACAACAAGTGGGTCAGCATCAAGCAAGGTGAGTGTGTGTGTGTGTGTGTGTGTGATTTATCACACTATTAAGAATACTGTCTGGTTATAACCTTACAATTTCAAAAATGTCAGCTTATAAGGTGACAATTTAAGAAAAGTCGGCTTATAATTCTTCAATTTCAAAAAAGTCAGCTTATAAGGTGACTGTTTAAGAAAAGTCCGCTTATAACCCTACAATTTCAAAAAAGTAAGCTTATAAGGTGACAATTTAAGAAAAGTCGGCTTATAATTCTTCAATTTTAAAAAAGTAAGCTCATAAGGTAACAATTTATGAAAAGTCCGCTTATAATCCTTCAAATTTAAAAAAGTAAGCTTATAAGGTAACAATTTATGAAAAGTCCGCTTATAATCCTTCAAATTTCAAAAAAGTTAGCTTATAAGCGTTGATTTTCTTAAATGTTTACTTATAAACATACATTGTTTACATTGAAAGTCTATGACAAAGACTTGTTATAACCAGAAAATGTGCTCAATGTCAGGTTATAACCAGACAGTATTTTTAACAGTGCAGGATCACTGACAATGTTAGAAATACACTGTCAGAGGTTATTATTATAATGTCTATTACAAAGACTTGTCGAGTTTTAACAAAAAATGTATCTTTAGGGGTATCTTTAAAAATAGACGTTTATTAACTTACATTTTTTGAAATGGTAAGGTTATAAGCCTACTATTCTTGAATTGCCATATTATAAGCTAATATTTTTGAAATTAATTAATTATATAACCAGAAAAACGTGCTCAATGTCAGACAGTATTTCTAAAAGTGTACCGATTAGCATTCTTTGTTCCTCTCTCTTTCTCTCTCTCTCTCTTTCTCTAGTTTCTTTTTTCTGCACAGCCATAATTGCTTTTAAACTAAATTGAGTTGATTGTTTCCTCCCCCCTTGAGAATCAGTGGGCCATTGCGATAGCAGATTATGGGCGCCCTTAGAAGGAAGTTTCCATGTGTGTGTGTGTGGACTCATAAAACGAACTCTGATGTGAATGTGTGATAGCATGAGTAGAGTGGACTACTCTCTCTCTCCCACTGGTCATTGTCTCCGAAGCGGATTAGAGTTGTGTTTTATCGTTGCTCGAGTTGTCTTGATGGCGAATTTCTAATCTCACACGTCTTTTTCGGTTCATGGTTGAGCATGATTAGTCATGCAGACTGAGGCGGACGCGCCCAGCAGTTCCATTATTGGTGGCTCGTGTCCGATTGATGTGTGAGAGAGAGAGAGGGGGAGAAAGAAAGAGAGAGAAGAGATGGAGACCCGAATAGCATACTTCTAGCTACCACTTCTTGAGCACCCTCATTTGCTGCTAATCGGTTTAATCAAATCGCAGACTATCTGTGCGATAGCAAATATAGCCTTTCTCTCTCTCTCTCTCTCTTATATTCTCTCTCATACTCTTTATCTCATTTTCTCTCTCTCTCTCTCTCTCTATCTTATTTCCTTTCTCTCTCTCTCTCTCTCTTATTCTCTCTCATACTCTCCATCTCATTTTCTCTCTCTCTCTCTCTCTCTCTCTATCTTATTTCTTTCTCTCTCATCCTCTCTCTCTCTCATTTTCTCTCTTTAATTTTCTCTATCTCATTTTCTCTCTCTCTCTCTCTCTTTCTTATTTACTTTCTCTCCCTTTCTCTCTCTCTCTCTCTCTCTCTCTCTCTACGCGTGTCGGCCATCAATTGCTCAACGAACACAGAAGCAGACAAGCGAGGCAAACACGATTCAATTATATGTTAGAGAATTGCTTTTGAGCCGGATTAGTCCTTTTGATAGTGTTCGAATTGTGTTTCAGACAAGACAAGAAAGAGAAAGACCTCACACTGACCCAACCCGTGCTTGATTAGCTCACTTAATCACGCTGTTGTGTTCTGAATCTTTCTAATATAAAATAAAATACAAAAAGTTTAAAGGAACAGTCTGAGTGAGAATTGATTATATCGCAAACAATCTAGCACATCAGGCGATTTGTGAATGGTAACACAATTTGAATGGCATTGTTGTGATTGATTCTCACGCCCACTTTTATATACTTTCTAATGCTTTTTAAGGTACATTGAAAGTTTGACACGCTTTCAATTATATGCTTTCAATCATTTTAATGTTGTCACACTTTCCCGCCAATCTCTGATTATTTTATATAATATTAAATATATAAACTATATAAGTAAAAGATAATCTTCTATATATTTGACAAAAAGTATGACCGTGGGTTTTATGTTTTGGAATTTTTCGCTTATTGCGCATGCGCAGTAAGATTCGAACTCTTATCCGATTCGAATCTAACTTTTGTTATGATTAGAATTCTTAGTCGATTCGAATCTGACTCTCGTTATGATTAGAATTCTTAGTCAATTTGAATCTAACCAGATTTGTTAATTCTTAACCAGTTTGATTCGAACTTTTGTTGTTAAGATTCGACTTCTTTACCGGTTCGAATTCTTAGCTGATTCGAATCTAACTTTTTTGTTGTTGTTGTTATGTTACACACTTCAAATTCTTAATCGATCTAATATGTCAATGTTCTTGTTGCAGGTGTCGATTTGTCTGCGAACCAGAGCGATGTGACGCAACACGAGGCGTTCCAGTTGGAGTACGACGAACCGCGTGATCTGTGGTACTTGAGCACTGCCGAAGGGAAATTTTGGTCTCTAGGTGCGGCTTCCACAGTGCAAGTGGCCACCAGTGACCTCTCGGCACGTGCCGGTTTTCGTATGCGTTGGAATACGGACGATGGCACGTGTTCGCTGTGTGCAGTCGACCCGGTCACCGATGGTCAACCAAGGACTTTGTGTGCTCGCAAATCGGGTCAACTCTACACTGGTGGCGTCGAGATGATTCGTTTCTATATCAAGTTTCTCAATCGTACCACTATCAGTCTTCGTGGGGCGAATTCGAGTGGATTTGTCGGTACCAAAGGACAAGGTATATACCACATTGTTAAAAAATACTGTCTGGTTATAACCTGACATTGAGCTCGTTTCTGGTTATAACCTTACAATTTCAAAAATGCCAGCTTATAAGGTAACAATTTAACGAAAAGTCGGCTCATAACCCTACAATTTCAAAAAAGTCAGCTTATAAACGTTGATTTTCTTAAATGTCCGCTTATAAACATACATTGTTTACATTGAAAGTCTATGACAAAGACTTGTCGGGTTATAACCAGAAACGTGCTCAATGTCAGGTTATAACCAGACAGTATTTTTAACAGTGCAACTATGCACACTTTAACACTGGGTTGGGTTTTAGGAGTCACTTTCGACTCATGGCATTTTTTGAAAATTTTTAAAAATATTAAGTTTTTAACAAAAAAAATCTAAATACAATTTTATAATTTTTAAAAATTAGTTGAATTTTTAAATAAAAAATAATTAAGATCTAAAAAGATATAAAGTTTTCAAGTCATAAATTACTTTCTAAGGGCATAAAGATTACGACCAATCCGGGTGTTAACACTCCGTTTGGTTTCTTGGGTACTTTTTGACCCAAACACTTTTTATTTAATTTTTTGTTTGACAAAAACTCCAATTTTTTAATCAGAGATTGGCAAACAAGTAAATTGAGGGTTAGTTCTATTGAAAGCATTTAGATTGCATCGTGCGTCTGAGAGAATGTGTGGTTTTTTGCATGCTCACTAAGAAGCATATCGGATGCGCCAATGTTCTGGGTCAAAATGTACCTGGAGAAATCTCGGTGTTTAAAAAAACCTAACCGAGTTTTAATGACTTTAACCTAATCTAACTTTATCTTCTTGATGACTTTGTAGGCTCAGTGAAGTTGGAGTCGAACAAGACCATTCCGGATTTGTTTACGATCGAGTACGCCAACGCGGATAACCTTTCGATGGCACGCGATGATATCGAGCTGATCAACTCGACCTTCAACTGTTGCTACCTGAAACTGGCTGCCACTGGGAAGTACCTCAACGTTGTAGAAGGTCAAACCGTGGCGGCTGATGCTCCTTCGCCCACCTGTGCACAGCAGTTCCATCTTGAACTCCGTTCCGGATCACATATTGCGATTCGTGCTTATGATTCGAACTCGTATC
The DNA here is from genome assembly GCA_011762765.2 of Rhinocypha anisoptera. Lineage (NCBI taxonomy): Eukaryota > Metazoa > Arthropoda > Insecta > Odonata > Chlorocyphidae > Rhinocypha > Rhinocypha anisoptera. Next base: position 12,589 of record WURS02449523.1, read on the forward strand.
TGAACCTAACCGGAACCGGTGGTATCATCATGGCTGGCTGTTTGCCCGAGAAGGCTACCCTCTGGGAGTTCTAAGCAAAGATTTCTACATCGAATAATATAAAACAGATAAATGAGAAATTCACAAACTACGTGACAATTTAACTATTTCAAGTACACAAGAGGAAGCGTAGCTACTTAAAAAGCAAGAATCGCCACCAGAATTCGAATATATTAAACTTTAGTCACGTTATTTGTGAATGGCTCATTTTATGTTTTAGATTCGAAACTCTCTTCCACACTGCACTTTTACCAATCATTCATTCAATATATATTTGGACCAAGCCAATTTTCAAACCTTTGATTAGGAGGTATTCTTTTATTTGAAAAAGCAATATAGTACTCATTTTGAACTTAGACTTTCTCTCTCCCTTTCTTTCTTTCTAGAAACTGCGCATAATCAAACCTAGAAAAGATGATGATGACTCATACACTCAGTGTACTCTTGATCTTTCGATAGTTGAATTCAATTGAATGTATCTTTCTTTGTGTGTCACTTTAAGCTCTACTCTCTTTCTTGACAATTTGAATTTTTGCTTTGAATTGAGTTTCTTCATTTTTTATATAATAAAATTAGTATATTTTGTTCTCTTCAAACCGATCGACCTTTGGAACAAAACATCTTTTTATTACATATTTATTTTATTGCCTTATTTTATATTCAAAATTTTTGTAATTTTTTGTGACACACTTTCGATACATATAATCACACGTTGTTCTTCCTTTTTTTAATAATCAAAACTTGAATTCTTTTATTTTGTTTTTTATTTTATCTACACTTTTTTTCCTATCTTATTCTCTCTCTTTTTTCAATTTGATTTGATACCATTTTTTACACCCTACACCGAACTATATTTGTTTATTATTATTATTATTATTATTTTGTTTTTACTTTTATTATTTTTATTATATTATTATTATTATTATTGCTGTCTTTTGTATTATCACGTATTTTATCTTGATAATATAATAATAATAATTTGTTTTACGAATTACTTACCAACATTGTGTTATAAATAATCTTCTTTCGGATATTGAAACTATCTTCGTGTTATACAAATAACGTTACCTTTATAGAACCAAAAAAATTGATCCATCTATTAAGAATTCGAATTTTAACGAAAGTTAGATTCGAATCGGTTAAGAATTCGAATTATGACAACAAGAGTTTGAATCGAATTGGTTATGTATTTTAATTATAACAACGATAGTTAGATTCGAATCAGCTTAGAATTCGAATCCTACTGCGCATGCTCGAGAAGAGTGTGTTTCGTTAATATTTAGAAGAAATGACCAAATGCACAGTTGTTTCTATAGCAAATTGAAGTTTTTATTATTATTTGTATATTAAGTTTATAAAGTTGTTAAAAATTATTTTTTTGTTACACAAATGTTAATGACAAAAGAAAGTGTTGATAGAAGAAAAGATTGAAAACATGCAAAAGAGTTTTTAAGCCAATGAAGAACCGGTGAGTCTATAAAAGAACAGGATAATTAGTTTATATATATATAATATATAATGATTCAAGTTAGATTCATTTTCTCAAGTTTCATACATTGTTGAAAATACTGTCCGGTTATAACCCAAAATTAAGCACGTTTCTGGTTATAACTCGACAAGTCTTTGTAATAGACTTTCAATTTAAACAATGTAAGTTTATAAGCA
>WURS02449533.1:0-14291 GCA_011762765.2 Rhinocypha anisoptera
GCCCATGCTCAGGGAGGCAATGATTTTGTATGAACCTGCATGAATATTCTTCAACTTGAATTTGATCCGTTCCATGACGAGACTGGATGACACCACCCTCCTACCCGTGCTCTTGAGTTTTTTAGGCGAAGGAAGGACAAATTAAAATTGTTACAATGTGTACATTCATCGATACTTGAGATGTGTATACGAAATTTTTAGCATATAAAAGCAGTGTTCCGTGCTGTTGAGCGCAGTCCTGGGAACATTGTGCCCTGTGATGGAACTCGTTATTTATCCTTTGTGTAAGTGGTAATTGTTTGTCGTTGTGTACGAAATGTCCAAGATGAAGTTACTTCGAAAGGCACTCTCTTTGTCTGAAAAATTGACCATCCTTCACAAATATGACGAGATGGCTCGCAACCAAACTCAGCAAGAAATTGCAAATTCATTGGATATCCCTTCTTCGACATAAGGGGAATTATCAAAAATAGGAAGGGTATCGATGCAAATGTAACCCTGTGTGGCGGATCATCAAAAAAGAAAGTAAAAACTGCAAAACATGAAGATTTGGAACAGATTTTACTAAAATGGCTCCATCAAGCAAGGTCCTGTAAACTTCCTCTTAATGGGGGTCTCATTAAGGTAAAGGCAACAGAAATCGCCATTCAATTGGATTCAATTGATCAGTGAATTTAAAAAAATCGAAAATATCATCCAAGACAAGAGCGCTAACAGTGGCTCCGACGAAGAGAAAGACAGCTTCATTATGCCTCCCGTGAAGAAATCCGAGGCCCTGGACGCAATAGGAACACTTCGGCGTTTCTTATCGGGAAATTCAGGCGTCGAAGACGATGCATTCCTACGCTTGTCTTCCCTTGAGCATACGGTCATACCTGCAGGGCCTATGGCATTCCAACAAACTACGAATGATGCGTAGTTTCACTGAATGTGCATCAGTGATGGATTGGTAACATTCCAATATATTTTAGATGTATGCATGCATATTTTCAAATTTAGCCTCAGGTACTTGTTCCATCTATGTCCTCTTTACCACTATTGCATCACCAATCCACCTTCCTCTTCTAAAGCCAAACTCTTCACCATCTTTCATCTTGCATTCATTTCCCCTTCTCTCCAATCTTTAAAAGTTGATTTTTGGAACTATCTTTGCTGCATGAGGAATCAAACTAATCATTCTTTTATTCCAATGCTTTTATTTTTTCATATTTGGAATTATTATCAACCCAACAAAATCTGCTGGTCACATTCCTTCACCGTGTATTCCTTGAATTAGCTCATAATTCTTTTTCCTTCCTCCTTTCCCTAAACCCGTAAGTAATTCTGCTACTATATTATCTACCCCCAGTGCCTTATTCCTCTTCATATCCCACAGATACCTTTCAATCTCACTATCTGATATCTCTGGACCTAAGCTATCCTCATCTACTTTCCATTCTTTTTCTAAATCTAAATGTGAAGGGGTATTCTCCTTCTCATAGAGTTCCTCCATGTACTCCTTCCATCTTTCCTGAATTTCTTTCTTTTTAGTAAAGTATTTCCAGACTTGTCCTTTATAGTAGGTATCATATTTCCTGTCAAGAATTTTACTTCCTGATACAGAAGTTCCATCTCTCCCTGCTTCTCTAACTTTTCCATGTATTTGCACTGTTCCTTCCACCATGCCTTCTTTGTCTTATTAGTCTCTCACCTCAATTTATTATTAGCCTCTCGGTATTTATTCTCCTGTCCTCAATATTGATGTATTTCCACTCTCTACGCACTGTCATTTTCCTAACCATTTCTTTTGTAAACCATGGCTTTTTAATTCTCTTTTTGCTGACTCTTCATATGGCTTTTCTGGAGGTCATCGTTATTCCATCTTTAAGAACTTCCTACCTTTGTTCTGTTGTCCTACTTTGGTTATTCTTGTTTAAAAGACTGATTCCTGTTACTCTTTCCTCTTAGTTCCTGTAAAAGATTCTAGATTCCATTTCTCTAATCTTCTGCTCTTTCTAATCCTCTTGAGTTTAACAAGACACTTCATCATAACCAAACTGTGGTCTGAGTCCGCATCAGCTCCCATACAACTTATGCTATTTCAAACTGTTTTCCTACATCTCTACCTTACCAAGATGTAGTCTAACTGATATCTCCCTGTGTCACCTGGTGCCTTCCAAGAGTACCTGATCCTCCTGTGGTGTTTGAACCCTTCCCTATACATCTATTTTTCATTTCCTTATATTAAGTTTGATGTGTGGACTTACCTTGCATTTACCTCCAACCTTTTGATCCATCTTACATGGGTGACCAAACCAAGAGCAAGAACCATTGCTCCAGCCAACACAGCTGTAAGGGTAATTGGAATACACAAACCCTTCCACCATGTCAAGTTTATAGTCCATGAGGAAGGTGAAGAAGGCTGGAGAAAGTAAAATATGTTTTTATGTACACATGTATGCAACAAGTAATAGAGGTGGACCCAGGCTGACATGGTTTTATGATGTGCATAAAGGTGGGAGGAGAAAGATAGATCACAGAGAGAACTTACTTATCCCCTTAACTGTTTCAATTCTACATATTTGCTTTTCTATCGCCCTTTGATTTATTCTGGTGGTATTTAAATGGCTGAAACTGATGAAAAAATAAATGCGGCATTCTTCTGTTCACTTTAAGAGGGAAATAGTATAAGTTTTTTCCTAAAATGACTAATATTATGATTAGTAACCGATAGATGGCAGTAGCAAGCAGGCATGACATAGAGAATGAAATAAAACGTCAAAAACATGAGGAAATGGAAGGACTAAACCGGAACATAATATTACGTCAAAAACAGGCCCCCCGCATTACAATATTGTGTGATATTATGTCAAAAACATGTAAAGGGTTAAGAAAGATGTGACTGGTTGATACCTGATCAAGGAAAAACATATTGGACCCTTTTGAAATAAATCTGTTGAAAAGTACTGAGGTTGAATCATTTCCTATGGATATCTATGTATAATTTTAATCCACCTTATGAATACACTCTCTTACTTGTGATTTCGATGAGTATAACTTCCTCAAGCCTTACAACAGCATGCATTTTCTGAAACTATGTACTAGTAAACCAACTAACCCAATCATGCATTTTCATAGATGATGGAATTAATATAAATTCAATATATTACTTAGATATAGCACATAGAGACCGAGAAATGTTGAATCTATGCAAATAATTGCAGAGGAATATGTTTTGGAGAAGAAAAGTGGACACAATTTTTCAGGAAGAAGCACACCTCAATGTGCCCTCTTTAATTATTGATTTAATCTCATTTTAACAATGGTGGTTTCTTACACCACAAAACATTATAATAACAATACCAGAACTGAAACTTGAGCACAGTAGAACACATGCCTTGCAATTAAATAAAACTTTTTTTCCTGATCCATTCCACTCTCTTAAAATCATCTCTCTTCTGATGCAGCTGGCACATGAGCCAGTACAAATATCACAGACGGTTCAACTTATTATTTCAAAAGTCTTTGACGCATAATTAGTGGTCCCACATTCACTTTACTCTCTTTCTCTCTCCCTCACACTTTTCAAAGCACCAAACATCCAAAAGTAAGATGCTTAAAACTTCCATTCCGATTTCAGTCTTTAGGAGAGCCACACAACACATGGATTCAACCACTTGCCACCCAATCCCTGGACGACTCCAGATAAAGCACACGGACATGTATGCGCACACACTCAAAATACTGCCTTCAGAAAAAAAGCGAGATTGTTCTATGCACCATGCACATCAGGGCAAGCGTGCCGAGTGACTTTTTTTTTATTCGATGCAAAATATTTTTGACTAAATACTGTCACTCATTTCCTCTGGCATTTATTTAGATGGAACAAGGGACATTTGCAAGAAAAAAAAACCCTTTATAGAAAAAGGAGATCTAAATTTAAAGCATCCTACCATCATCGTTTACATTATCATTCACTCGCTCATCTAAGCCACTTGACCTAACAGCCTGTGGATGCACTTTCCTCGAGAGTTTCTGCTGCAGAGCACTGCAGGAATTCCAATTCGGCAACCGTGCACCAGAACGTCACCAATTTAAAAAACTCGCATCTTAGTTGCTCCACATTTATCCACAAGTCCGATCGTCGGCGAATGTTTGCATTCCTGCTGATCACCTTCCTGAGGAATATATAGTATCAAACTCCTGCAGCAGGCATTCAATCACAAGGTTCTGCTGCATCAGGTCGAGAGCCATGTTGAGTGATTCTTGTTTCGGCCACATCAACGTTGGCCCAAATACAATTGCAAGGTTGGCAATGTGCATTCGATTGAATTCTTGGTAACCGGTGACCCTGTAAATGGAAGACACAAAAATTCCATCATTATCGTGGGTTTTCAATCCAAAGATTGGTTTGCAACAGTTTTCCAAGCTATTTTCTACCTGCCAACTTTGTTTCAACTTTGTAGTTCCTAAATCTAAACGTCTACAGTATTTTGAGTGATTTGCCACTCTTGGACTAACCCTTTGAAAACAGTTTCCACCATCTATAATGCCTCAATATACCTTACTTTAAGTATATTCTTACCATAGGATTCTCTTTCAATTGTCCTAGCTATCTTATCCAAGGATGGGCCCTTACATCCTGTGAGTACCGTAACTAATTGCAAATGGTAGAATATAAATACACTCTATCCTTCATATTTCCCAGTATGGAATTCAACAAACAATATCAATTTTAAGATATACTAAAATGTCTTTCAATTAATTTATCTCATATTTTGAAGACTGATTACATGTATGTAATAAAATAATATATAATAAAAAATTCTGGAATAATCAGTGGGAGATATATGCACAACTAAATAAAATAAGTGCCAGTGGTGACCTCATGAATCTATGGAAAGTTATATCCAATCCAAACACACCAAAGAGGACTATGACACCTAATAATTGAAAAAATCTTTTATAATATAAACTGTATAGTGAACTTTCATATGTGACTTTTTGCATACAATAAAATTATATTATTTATAACTTTTAACAAAAGAAAGACAAAATATTAACATTTTTATGGCTGTTATTATCCTTTATTCTTACTCAATTTAATTGCTGAGATTCACCTGAGACTAAGCTCTACGTAGAATTAACACATTAACTGCTTTTATTCCAACAGTAACCCAGTTATTGGGTTCTGATATTTTCGCTTCACTGGGAGCCAAGAGTTGGTCTCACCATGCAAAGATCCAGGATGAAATATTACACCAAAAACTGTTTCAAACGGGAAAATTACACTTGATTTAACTCACATTCTGTCAAAAACAAGGCAACTATTTCCAATGGCATATAAAATTAGGCTTAAACAGGGGTTAGGCTACAAAATATGGAATTCTGAAGAAATCACCTGAGTAAGTGCTGCAGAAGGAACTTCAGGGTGTCATAGTTGGAAACAGGCAATATCTTGACTATTTCCTTGAATTCTTGCAACTGCTCCTTTCTGACTGGATTTGCTGCAAGGACACACAATCAAAGAAAATTGAAAACATTTTCCAGCATTATTAATAAATTTATCCCTTAAACATCTCTTATGTCCTATACATTTGGTTTCAATGAGAATAGGAAATGTCATCTAAACATAAACAATTATTCTAATTCAAAAATGCCACTTTCTAGAGAGTCCTTGTTTTACTAGAAATGATCACAAAATGTGATTACAAATTAATACCCAGCTATCATCAAAACTAATTCTTTCTTTGCCTTGGGGGGGGGTTCTCTCTTGGGGATTTAAAATATGCAATGGACCGATAATCCAGCTGATGATATCCAAATAATATATGCACTTTGGTTTTTAAACATACAAAACATGTATACAGAAAATTGAAATTTTTCATCAATTTATTCATCCTGATGGAGGAGGCTAGTTTGCAAGGGGTTTCTCTCCCCCATTATGCAGAATCTGAAACAGCTGCAGGAAAAAAATGCAACAGTATACAAAATATTATTTCCTTATTTTGCTGGTAATGTCACTTGAGTAATTTTTTTGCTGATGTCACTGCTTATTTTGTAGTAAATGAATGAAGCTATCAGTGTTTTTTCCTTCCCCATAATGTAGTCATAAAATAATGAGATGTCAATAGGAGTATGTAAGACAATAAAATTGCTAAGTATAAATCAATTGTGATTCCCATATTGGGTTTGAGGTCCATCAACATAGGTACTAAAGATTGATCTGGAACCTAATGATATGAATCTATCATCTATTTTGAAGAGACAGATATCTTCTGCAATGCCTAACAGATGATCAAGGATATGGGAGAGTATAAAGATCTTTATCGATTGAGGAGGTGAGAGGCACACAAAATTTTGGAAGATGAACAATTTTTAGTTAAAATATATTGTGGAAAGAATATTTGTTGGCCAATCTTTTCTATGTATCTTACTACATAATCTTCAACAAAATTTGATAAATTAATTTTTTTGGCAATTTTGTTTACATGTAACGAACATTAAATTCTATCATTATAGCTACTTCGAAAAACTGGAGTATAAATAAATAATACTATCAGTTTCATTTAAGTTCTGTCATGTGTGAATGGGGTACAATAAGATGTCAAATGGGGACTACTCTCTATGGAAATAAACACTCACTGGAAGCTGTGAGAGCCCTGTTGAACAGAGAATATGGAATGAGTGGTTCCTTGAGCTCACGGAAAAATAATTTCAATGCTCCAGTAAGAACATGTACATCTTCTTCCAAATCCACTACAGACAGATTATTCTGATCCACCTGAAAACACAAAGCAATTATAATTTAAATTTAGCATCATCACTGAATTTACTATGACACCAAACATTCATAATATTAAAAATTCTTTTTGCTATTGCCAAAACCTTTTCTCTGTGTACCATATAATTAATAGCATACACTGAAGACACAATGATAGTTTCATTCAAGAATAAAGTAATTCTGTTCAAATCACCTTTTCATTTTTTCACAAGAATTAAAAAAATAACATTCAATAAAAACAATATATAACCATTACATAAGCAAGTCAATAAGTCTGGTTTCAGACTGATTAAAATAGAGTTTTTGCCTTCTCCTTGTTTCCACTGACCTGCAGGCGGATTTTCTGAACTTGGGACAGATTGCCAGAGGCTCGATAGAGACCATCAGCCTTCATGTTTTCTGGTTTTGATTCTATGGCTGCTACACACCTCTGCACAAAAAGTGGGATTCGGGGGATTCCCTCCCCGCTGACTTGATCCAGGTAGCATCCAAATGCAGGCTCATCTGGAACAAAAGGAGTAAGTGTTAGATAAGATCAGAATTGTGAAAGCAGTCGAACTCCAGTCCCAAAACGAAGCAAAGGTAACCGTGATAAACACCAAATTGTTAACACGATCAGTAGAACGTGTTTTTTTTTACAGTGACCAGGTAACCAGTTACTTGTTAACAATCTAAATTTTTAGTTACCAGGTAACCATTCAAAATTGCAGTTAACTGGTTACCAAGACCAGTAATAGATCATAACCGACCAGTACCGTAACCAGTTACCAAGCCCTGGTTGTTATGATAGGAAAACATTACTATACACAACAGATTTTAAAGAATTAAGTTCTGAAAAAAAGATGCAAATTAATCAATCACTAAGCTGAAGAGAATGAAAGCCCATAGAACTGATCTCAGTTCTTCTGAGATGATCAAAGCTCTTGGAGAAATGAGCGTGGACATGATGCATGAAATATGTAATAGTGATGCATGGATAGAGGACTGAATCAAATTGGTTGTTATACCTCTTCATAAAAAGAGTAGGATGCAATGCTGATCTAATTACATGACCATTTTATCTAGTGCCACACACTAGCAAAGTTATGAGCTATTCTAATAGATATGTATTACCTGAGGACACAATTTAGATAAAGAAACACTGATGGAGTAAACTAGTTTTGTGTAAAGCAAGGGAAAATGAGAGCAAATTCCAGATGTCAAAATGACAGATTGTGAAGCATAGACAATTTGATTCCCCCGTGGTACTTGGTCTATTACTGACTATAAAAAAAGCTTTCAATTCCATCAAATGGAAACAACCTTGAAGCATGCCTGAGGTTTCCGGCACATCTCATCACTCTTCATCAGGAATCTCTACCTTGAAAGCAAAATGGTAAAATACCACTTTTCTGTTAGAGCCTACTGAATGACACATTATCAAATGACTTCCGACCTTCCAAGGTGTTAGGCAAGGACACAATATTATCTCCTGCCTTTTTTTTTAACATCTATGGGGAATAGGTCATCAGAAAAAGCTTGGATAGTTTGAACGGTATAGTGAAAGTTGGAGAATGGCTGATCAAAAAAAACCTGAGATTTGCTAATGAGACTACTCTCTGTCAGAGCAGGAAATGAATGAGCTACTCCAAAGAATTAACAAGGAGACCAAAAACTTAGGATTGTCGATTGACAAAAAAAAAACAAAGGTAGATCGAGCTGAGTTACTTTCAAAACCAAAACTATGTCTGATCATGAAAAAGTGGATGGCTATATTTACTTGAGCTCCATGGTAATAAAGGATGGAGGGGTGAAGAGAAGAAACTAGATAAAGAATCATACTAGTAACATACTGCAGCATCAAAGCTGAATGTCGTGTGGAAAATCCATGTTCTAAATAAATGCACATAATTTAAATTAATGAAAACCCTAATTTTTGCAGGTTTCCTATATGGTGCAGAAACAGGGGCAATCATGATGAAAGACTGAAGAATAATTTATGCATTTCAGATGTAGAAGAATGCTTATAGTATCATGAATGGAGAAGAGAGGATAGAATTTCCATTTTGAAAGAGACCATAGTCTAGAGGAGACCCTTCTCTTTTTTATATGCCACCAAATACTTCTTCAGTTCTTAGTACACTTTGTTCACTGCCAACCTGGGTGAAAACCTGGAAAAATTATCCTCCATTGGAAAGATTGTGGGAAAAGAAATCTTAGAAGATACCAAATGCTCTAGCCTGACCGATTTAAGAGAAGGGAGGGAACAAACACCAGGCTTAAGCGTCTCCTTGAAGCAGATGACTGAGTGCCACGGGGAAGATTGTTCAAATGTACAGGTGTAATGGGTCACCTGAAAGAAGGATGGATGATTTCGTGGTTTCTTATCAAAGGCATTTTCTCAATGCTACAAGACTGTAAAGAGGTAGAGTTCAAATGGTATCAAAGTCAGGTAAATTGGGTGAGAAGTACATAAATATAAAATAAGCAAGATAGCATTCAAGACTCAGTAAGATGGTTATTTCACTGGCATTCTGAGATTCAAGCTACTGGAACAGCATGACAAGAGTTCTTGGAATATTTATTAGGCACAAATTGTTCTTCCCCACCAAAAGCAATGGGAAAACTCATTAAAAATCTCATCCCTTTTAAATGTTTCTGGTTTGGAATGAGCCACTTTTTTATTCACAGAAAAATTTCTTTTTATCATTGATTTAACTGATCTTTTAAATGCACACTTATTCACCTTGAGAACCTAATATAAATAAGATTGATAAAGTTAACTGCCCCCTCCTTCCACTTTTGAACATCCCTGACGTCACCCCAACTAACCATAAAACCTCCCCCTACCCTTTCCCTACACCTCTCTCCCTCCCTTGGTTACTGCCTTTTTTTCTAAATTCCACCAATGCTCCTCCAGCCCTAACCCACCCCACTTTTCTTCATGTGTATATAAATTTGTTTATCCTGTTGTCAACCCAATACCTGACGATGCCATAATATGGTGAAACACATCATACAATTCAATTAATATTCTTGAAAATTATGAGATTATTTCATTCCGACCATGGATAAATATTAATAAAGGCTGAGACATTCACCATTTTCACTGTGTAATAGAAAACCTTAACCCTACCATTCATGAACTGACTTCAAATGCCACAATGTGAAATGGAGCAAACCTTGAAAATGGACTAACCTTTCCAAATACCCTTCTTCACCAAGGATTCCATTGTTGGCCTGCGGTGGAAAAATTTCTTGAGGCGTGCCTTGATTTTCACCTGCCTCTCCGTGATGTTTGCTGCACTTAGATCTTCCATACTGGCATCCTTTTTAACTGCAGAAGAAAACAAGAGGAAAAAAATAACATTCTCTATCATCTAGAACTGACAAGGAGTACTTTGATAGATTCAATAACAGAGTGGGTTGTGACATACCTTTGACTGATTTTGAGCGGCCTATCCGAGGGAATTTCTTGTGTTCATCTGGAGAGGGAGCCTCTGGGAAGTTCCTCAGTTCCAAGGTGTTCATTCTCGGTGAACCATCGAAACCAGATGGCTGGAAAATATTGGAAAGGATGAGGACAAAATTAACAAAGATTCATTGCTCCCAGTCAGCTCTCTGCCATCATTTTTAATAAATGGCTCTCTTTAAGAATTCTACTCTAACATGAACTGACAAGTCATTGAATTGCCAATGAGGAACAGAGCAGAGAAACATGAAGGCAATTCAACATGCACAATTTATTTACACAATGGCAAATTCTACTAAATGAAGGGAAAAAGTGAAATCAAAACCACGAGGCTGTGGAGGCCACTGTGGAATTCACTCAGTGCCATTATTGGACAGAAGCAAACTATGGAAAAGAGTGGAACGAAAGCATTGTAAATGTGCCATTTAAGTCTGCAAAAGTTGTGAAAAGAATGTTATTTCATCACAAGGGACTCTTTAAGTGATATGATGTATGACACTCAAAAGTTAATGTATTCCAGATGATAATCAAGGCAAAACTGACTCAATGTATGCATGGAAGAAGTAAGTGCTCACCATAAGCAATCGAAATATCTATGATACCTCTGTGATACTAACTATTCACCAAAATACACTTAATAAAATCCACAATTTTAATAGGGTACACTTAATTTATGTAGGTACTGTATCTGGGTTTGATTTCTGATGATGACATTATCTGCCGACCAGGAGGTCACAGGTCTGAAGCCCGACTAGGTGAATTTTTCTACCTCCACCTAGGGCATGGACCTGAGTGTTTCCTCATTGTCATTCTCATCCCTTTCCTTATTTCCTATTGCTTTTGCTTTTATATACACTTGCATACACCCTAGGAAAAGTGGCTAAACAGTGTGCCAAATGGCCACACAGCCTGTATAGCTGGCTACACAGCTGTGGGGCCGCCTACACAGTCTGTCAGCCACACAGGCTAGACAATCATTGAACAATTACCAGTTTGAGGGCTGCTTTTGAAATGTCCTGAAACCATGCTTCAGAAATCTGAGCATTGTCATCTTGACAGAGCACTTGCAGGCCCAAGACAGTGCTGACGCGGAACACATTCTTGCGACTAGACAGCTGATCCTCCCTGTCGACCAGAGCACCATTGAGATCGACACAGAGTTCTGGCATTGCCCCAGCATCTCCTGGACTTATGTTCCCTCCTACAGATCCAGCTTTCTGCAATGGCGAACAAAAGAAACAAATGAAAGCTATTTCAAGTAGGGATCACTCAACAAGAGACATAACAAATGGCAATTGAAAAAACCACAATGAAAAAAATTACAACCATTCTAATATTAAAGTTGGCAATAGTGACAAAAAACAAGATACATTGGTAACAAATATGTTATTTGAAATAGGCACTTACAATTTGTGATTTGTTAAATATTTTATAATGCATACTACTCTGAACTTTTCATAGCATTCCAAATTTAAACAAATTCATGCTCATTTAGAAAATGTTCATTTATCTAGACATTAACGCTGACAAAAAATTGTCATTGTAATTTTGGAAGCATGAAAAAAGAAAGACAAAAGGTATTAAGTCTCACCAGAGCAGCGAATGTTTTAGCATCTTTGAAGAACAGCAAAAATAGCTCTGTCAGTACTACATGACTAGGGGCCCAATTCTTCCTCACTCTCTTCTTATTCTCTGTGATTTTTGTCTTGTTCAGCATTCCCTCTCTGAGAACATACTGCTTGGGAGGACATAAAAGAGAAATGACGAAAAAATAATCAGAAAAATAGTACATGGAACCATAATCTACATGTGATATTTGCTTAATGAACAAGATTTAATAATTTTGACATAACACTTCATTTATTTCAACAAGCAGCACTAATAGTTAGACACATTATTTTTTCTGTGTGCAGTGATATAAATTACTGAGTAGAATTCCACGCATTTCTCCTGATTACAATTATTACTAATTATCTTCTGAAATGCTTGGGTCTCGGCAATAGATTTGACTAAAAAATATTATTTAAATATTTGTGAATAAAATATGTAAGAATACAAAGGTACTGGGTACCATTAATATATTATCAAATGAGTTAATTCTTTTATAAAATTATTACATATTATTGTATATAGAAAATCAATCAGTAGACTAATGTCATGGATATTGTGTATTTTCAGAATGATAACATCAGCAAGAGAAAGGTTTGGAAGCAACTGAATAGCTGTTACCTGCAGAAGAATGTTGTGTAATGAATTGACAAAAATGCCTAATATCATTTACATTTATTTAATATGTTCAAATTTATTAATTAGTTACATTAGTGTAGGTAACTGAAGCAACCAAATCAAAGTTTGCTGTACCTTGAAGTGGGTTATTCACTTACAAAAAGTTAACTCCAGATAATATAATATAGTCTTCCTGTCATTCATCATAAAAATCCTGATTTTCAAAACAACTCTAAACTTTATATCATTTTATCAATAAAGAAAAGGACTCCAATTAATTCAATTTTTGCTATATAGTTATAATTTAGTTCCATTAATTACTACAAATGAATGTATTATTCATGGAATACTTCTTAAATTACATTGTTAAAACACTTAAAAATCTACATAATATCCAATATCCATTACTCCACAAAATACACATAATAGATGGAAATAAAATATGTATGAACAATGATTTTTTTAATTGTTCATTTTGTGAAATTAAAAAGAAAATTAAAAAGTTGAATTGTTGAAGAACTGTATCTTTTCTGTCATTATACATGTATAGTTTTGGTTTTTAAGCTTAACTTTAAGATGTATCCCGTCAATAAAGAATATGAATAAGAACGAATGAATTACATGGTTGTTTACAATAGCTATCAGTATACAACTAATTTCTCTCTTAATTAAATATCTCTATTTGATCTAGGAATGTATAATGAAGGTACTCTAATGGTACTTGGAAATACTTAAAACATACATTGGTGACAAAAACATGAGATTCAAACAGAACCAAAGAAGGTGTGCATAAAACCTACTAATTGATATTAAAAGAATACTTCTGAGAGAGACACTCACCATATTTCCATCCCAGAGTTGGGGCCAGTCTTTGGCTGAGGGTGCTTTCCCAGGAAGTGGGATCTTGATTTCACCTGACCTAAAATTTAAATGCATAAACTATTTAAATCAAGATTTAGGAAAATAAATGACAATAACCCATTTAGTCCATGTTCTAAGCATTATTCTGCGTAATAAGGATACATTTCAACATATATTATGAAATACATAATATGTAAAAAACCTGGAAGACTTTTGAGATTTTGGTGTCGTGATGGAAGAGGAAAATAGATTGGCATTCATGCTTAATTCATATAGCCTGACAACCCCCTTTTATCATCACTTCGATGATTTTTAATGGTGAACTACTAATTTTTGGTTAGGTTTTTCAGGTACCCTACTATTTAACAAATCATTCTTCATTATCACATACTTTCTACCTACCATCATTGCATCTTATATTATTTTCAAACACTTACCTTACTTATCCAATATTCCACCATCTTATCAATAATTTTGATTTAAATTTCAAAATATTTATTTCATTATTACATATTTCCTATCCAAGGATCATGTCAAAGTAAGATTATTCAAAATGTTAAATTTTCTTTTGGTTTTCATCTAAAATAGTCTGATTGTGTTGTAAGAGTTTACAACCACTGGTTTACAGACTTCTTAACATCTAAAATTAACCATTAGATACTCTATGTGCCCATATACGTATTGGCCCGTTTTTGCCTTAAAATTCTTATTTTCACAGCAGGTGGTTTTGGGTAAAACGACCCACAGATGCATCTGCAAAACCCACTCTGCTTGAGTCTGTAGTCATCTACATATCTTATTCCAGGGCTTCTGCTAAAAACATAGTTGTAGTAGTCTTTAAACTTAAAATGTTGGAAATGAATTTATCATGTTTTGCTGACCAAAAGCATTTTTTAAACAAAATTCTGCCAAGATTAATGGTATCAGGCTGGATATAGTGGAAGGAATCCATGATGAATAAAGATATGCACTTTTCCACAAAATATTTAT
>WURS02449552.1:0-14291 GCA_011762765.2 Rhinocypha anisoptera
TTTTGTACCTGATGATGACGCCGTAGCGTTGAAACTAGTTGTACCAGATTAAAAATCAAGTGGAAAAATACGGAGTAAGTTATTCCTTTTCTCAATAACTTCAAGGTTTCAGAGACACATGCATACAGAGGTAGAAACGTCAGTAAAGACCATGGTTTACTCAAATCTAAAGTTCAGGTGTGGATAAGATGGAAAAGAACTCATGTGCCTCAAGAGTTAAAAAGATGGATTAACAGTTATAAGGTATTTTTTAGGCATTTTGTATAAGTAAGCATTTTTGTAGGCATTTTCTGTAAGGCATTTTTTACTAGAAGAAAGTTTTAGCAATCTATCAAAACGGACTAACACAACTGCTCCCACAAACATCTGCAGCCGGCAGTGATAGCCTGTGGGCAGATAGTTCGCATATTTTTTTTGGAGGTGGTGGGGAAAATCCATTTACGCACTCCCAGGGAAGGTGTCCCTGGGGAGCGAGGGACTCAGCCAAGGGTTCAGTTCGGCCCCTAACCACTAACAACCGCACTACCTGATAGTGCCTATTAATGGGAGGCAGCAACCAACTTCAGGCAAACGTCAGGTAGAGGTCGCGAGTTCGAGTCCAGCCTAGGGAATGAGTGTTGCACGTGCAAATGGATTTTTAATCCGTAATATGTGAGGTGACCTAGCTCCAGGTACACCCTGTCAAACAAAAAATCTTGTAATACATACATCGAAACGTAATAACATCAATGAAGAATGGATCTATTTGCTATTTCA
This sequence comes from Rhinocypha anisoptera, assembly GCA_011762765.2. Taxonomy (NCBI): domain Eukaryota; kingdom Metazoa; phylum Arthropoda; class Insecta; order Odonata; family Chlorocyphidae; genus Rhinocypha; species Rhinocypha anisoptera. Next base: position 757 of record WURS02449552.1, read on the forward strand.
CAAGAGTTTTTTTTAACTTTTACTCTATGGAGTTAGTAAAAGAGACTTTTAAAGCGGTTGAGTCAAGAACAAAAGGGGGTGGGGAACTCCTCATGATTCTCGGACGGCCAAACTCTAGTCAGCCATTCAGCCCAGGGATTGCAGACCTTATTGAGAGTTTTATAGGACCAAAGTGAGACTTTTTTGGATTAAAAATAATAGTAATTAAGTGAAATTAATAATAATATAGATAAATGGGAAGGACAGGACTATATATGAGGGCATAAATTGGAACAGGCAGAAAAGATTCCTTATGCAGGGTAGCGTCACAGAGAATAACGAACGAAGCGGCAAGGATATTAAAAGAATTGCGTTGGAAAAATATGCTTTAACGGAAAGGAAGGGATTGAGGAGCGGGTTCCTAAGGAAGAAAGTAAAGAAAAAATAAGTGAAAACTATAATATGGAGTAAACTCTAATAGGGTCTGAAACCTGGTCCATAAAGAAGGATGATGAGCGCATTGGGTTCGGAGATGGATGGAGAAGGTGAAGCGAACGGAGAAGAAAACTAATGAAAGAGTGGCAAAACTGGGAGGAGAGGTGAGGTGATTGTGTGAGTGAAGTCCGAAAAAGGCAGGAAAGGTGAATGGAAAAGATACTTAGATGCGATGTATTGTTGGAGATTGAAATGAAGGATATAGTGTTGGGCAAGCGAGGCAGAGGTAGGGAAGGAATAGGTATTTTAGATAGAATGATATCTGGCTGGAATCACGCAGTTGAAGGGAGGTGGAGCCCGGTAGTCAAAAAAATCTTCAGACTGCAACCTTGTGACGATAATAAATAAAGGAGTCTGAGCACCATCCGACCGGTTGTACCTCCTTTATTTGATCACGTTTCACTCATTTCTGCGAATAGACAATGAACAAGTATTCCGAAGTGATGGATAAGAATATACTTATAATAAGAGAGAAACTGATAGGACAGATTTGAAGGCGTGGAATACTGTAATGGATGGAGAGATTAGGTATTCTAAATAGAATGATATATGACAGGATGTATGCATATTTGAAAAGAGATTTATCTTAAGGTGGTGCCCGGTAGTTCCAATTTGGGGATTATCAAAATCCAACCTTAACTGGCGTGTTACTCTTCATCATCATACAGCACATGTGAAATTTATATTTAGGTAAACGAATAAAAATTAGGGGAAAAAGAGGATTAAAACTATGGAATAAAGACATAAAATAAGTCGTTGAACATAAATATAAAAGCAGAAAGTGAATATCTAGAAAAATATCGAAGAAGAAAAAGAAATATTTCTCAAATTTAGAAACAAGAATTAATATTAAGTGCGACGCGAGCGACAAAATGGGACAGCTCTATTAGGTGAGTAGAAAATTACGTACACTGTTGGACGGAATTTCCTTATTAAATGGTAAAACATAACCATAAAAAAGAAGGATGTAATAAAGATAAATATGATATTAGAAAAATATGAGATTAAACAACATAAACAGCTTTATTATGAAAACTAATTCAGATAAGCAAGATAATGTTGAAAAACCGGTAACAAATGCTTTATATCCCATTAATATAATGGAAATACAAAATATACCAAGGAAAACTAAAACAGAAAAGCACTTGGTCTACGTGGTAGAAACTCTAAATTAATAAGGTGCGAAAGTCAATTTTCTATCTACTATTGCTGCACCTCTGTAGCAGAGAGTAAGGGTGTACATCTATGCTTACACTGTCTATAATATGTGTTGTGCCCGTCTAGACATTCCAGATGAGAAGGGAGTTACCAAAGTGATTTCTATATTCAAAAAAGGAGAACAATATAATCCAGAATGTTACCGAGGAATTAACTTACTATATTCCGCTTATACTGCATAGCTAAATTATAAAAGAAAGAATTATAACAATTTTAGAAGCTCTTTGCCTGAGGAACAAGCAGGATTTCGCAAAAGGCGATCATACGTTGACGATGCTTTAATTGTCGAACAAATAATATAAAAGCGAATATAAATTTATTTGGAGACTCACATATCTTTCATAGATTACTCCAACTCCTTTGGTAAATTTCACGAAAGACTTTCATCACGGAAATTCAAGGATATCCATTGTATCTAATCGGAACAACACAGTCTTCTATAGGAAAACTAAAATGTTAACATCCTTTGGGGGAAATAAGTGCTGACAGACAGACAATAGGATGGTGAAGCCGGAACGTTAACTCGCCTAAATCTGGAGAAGCGGAAGAAGAATTATTTGGGGGTCAGAGGTAAGCTCGAGTGCCGTGTACCTCACCGACATTTGAAATCCTCTCTTATCGTCAGGCGGAACCTTCCATAAAGATACTCCTTTTTCCGATGCAATAAGCGCTGAAAAGTCTAAGAGTTTTCTTTTGAACATAATTCAATTGGCACTTTTCCCGACAAATGTCAAATATTTCCCGCTTTCCAAAAATTAATGATTGCGTCGGATCCATTTATTAATCGAAAGGAATTACAAAACATCTTATGTGTGCCCTCCATTAAAGTTGGACAGGAAGGGATGCACCTATGTACGTCGCACGCTACGGTTAGAAGTGAGAGACGGTGAAAAATTTCTTGCGATTTCCATTTCCTACTTATAATCGAAGCACTTGAAGACTTTTTTTTGCTTTAAATTATTGACATAGACAAATAAGTGGTATTTAATTTCCATAAGGATAACAGAACTCAATTTATAAATAAGATGTATATTTGCTCATTCTGTGCTTTCGATGCTCAACCAGTCGTATGTATTTATACGGTACCGACTCTTTCATTGAATCAGCGTGTCGTGTACATTGCTCTACTGCACAAAAAATAACACTCGCTGCAGCAAACTATCTATTTGTTTCCAATCTCTCGACTCGGTAGCAACTCCATCGCCAGGCAAAAAATCGTTTTCCCTCAGTATATGGGTCTACGCTCCTTCGCAGTCTCCAGTAAAAATATGTTGCGTTCTCTTTCATTCTCATCCATTTTCCATCTAATTCTCTGCTTATTTTCCATTATGTTCCTCCATTATTATAACATCTTACTCACATTTATATACTTCTCCCCTGCCCCAAGAGTATTTGTCGAAACATCTCAGTAAATCTGTGACCGATCGCTGAAAATGTTGGCTCGAATACTATCACTTACTTCGTATACTCTCACTTCCAGATTCCAATTTTATTCATCTTTTCGTAAAAACTTTTTAAATCAATCAGTACCCGTTTAGCAAGGGAAAAACGCGTCATTTACCTAGGATAATAATTTCTTTTTAGTTGAGGCATCTACGAGTTTTGTGGTACATATTTTATGTCTCTAATATCTCAAATATGAATTTCTACGTGTAACAAAATTGTCATATTTAAATTTTAGCAGTTAATAATATTTAAATTTACATTTTAATTACGATAAATATTAAATTTGTTAAGTTTCAGCATCCTGTGGAAAGGTCAACTATCTACATTCCCTTATACAGATTAACAGTTGCATATACATCTTAATTAGGATAGTTCATTTTGTCTAAAAACTTGTTAATTTGCATGTTTACTTTTCCTGTTCCCATTAAAAATATATTATACTTAATGCTTCGTTCTTGAGTCACCAATTACACACATAGAGATCCACATGGTTATCTTTCCTCGGCTTTTGGGAATCTCCCTCGCAAACTTCCTCCCGGTTAACCTTCTTCGATTTGCCGAAAAAGAAAGACCGACCAGGAGACGAAGAGGTTGTGTCCCGTTAAACGGGGGACTTTCCTGCCTAAAGAATGAAGGCAAGAGTAAACAAGAGTGTGAAAGGGACGGAGGCGAGTAAGGAACGAACGATACCAAAGCAAATACCAGTGCCGTATTGCGATCCGTTAATTTAAATTTATTCCGCCCTCTCGATGTTTGGTAATGAACCCAAATAATCTTGACTAATAACGCTATAGATATCTAGACAGAGTTTCTCTATTTACGGATGAGATTGAGACTTAAGATCCTAGTCTTCCTCAAATAAAATATAGTTTATAAGAATGTCATCAAATGTCAGTAAAATAAAAGACAATTTTTAAATTTAACGTAAATACTTTAAACCTAAACTATTATCTTATAAATGTAATCTTAGATAAATTTTCTCAATGCTTGTCAGTATTTCGGAATCAATGTAACAGAACAGATACATGCTGTCTTGTACCAAATGCAAGAGCTACGTGGCTATCAAGTTGGTTTAAGAATAATGAACCGATGCTATTATATCAATAAACATTCAAGAATCACTTCTGAGTCAGAATGGGAGCCGGAAGAAAGTATTTCGAGGGTACGAAATTGGCCTCATCTTCCACAGTAAATTTCCAAAGTCTTCGCACTTCATCCTTTTACCCAGAAGACACGGAGATACGAGATTTGTACAACATACCTTGTGAGACTTTAGGAAAGTCAAACAGCATCTGAAGGTAATTCCAGGCACTCGAAAGTTCGTAGAATTTCCTTAAGGTCACATGAGTACAACCCCGCGGATTAACTCTCGGGAAACCTGGGTTTCGGAGCTTGAGCATTATCTTCAGTCTACCATCATCATCTTTCACCGTCTGGAACATTGAAATCACGGGTCGTGGAGTAAATAATCCCGTAACTTTTAAAATGTTGTACTTCGGGAACCAAATAATTTAACCATGGATTACCACCCAGGTCACAAGCCTAAAAACCATGCAATTCCTCGAATGTTCAACGTGATGCCTAGCTCTCTCCGCTTTACTGGCGATTCTTGGTCGTTTTAAGGCTTGCTTGACTAATTTTCAAGTCGCTGCCGTTGATACCTTTCAGGCCTAGTCTAGAATACTTGCCACTACATCACGTTCTCGGAGATCAGAGTACAGGTGGTATTATCGAGAAGGGGGTGGTGGGAGTGGGGAAAGGGAAGTGCGCTCGAGAGGAGGACCGGGGGTGGAGGAGAAGGGGAAGCGGCGGATGGGAAGGAGGAAAGCAAGCGCGTTTGGAGAGTGGGCGCAAGTGAGGGGACGGGTGGTGGATAGAGGAGATGTATAGGTAAAAGCCACCGTAACGGTAAAAAGCGGAAACCGAATGCTACGGAATCGGGGGGATAAGAGGGAGGGAAAGGGGGGACGGGATGGAGTCGGGGTCGGAGGGGAGTAGGGGATGAGGGCTCTGGGTGCTCGAACACGTCACAGCAGCCAGCCAGCCACCAAGCACACTCCCACCCGTCCACCCCGCCCACCTCCTCTTCCTCATTCTTCATTCCTTGCATCGCCCCCCCCCCCTCTCCACTTCCCGCACCATCCCCTTCCCATCCGCCTCATCTCGCGTAATGGGACTCCCAAAGATGTCCTCCTTTCCCTTGAACGGATAAACATCTTACCAACGCCCTTACAACAAATCTTTTTCTATACTAAATCTTTTCGGATAAAAAAAACGCAACAAGCTCGTTCGCCACTTCCCACGAAAGTATTTTCCTTCCCCCCGGAGAGAACTCCTTTAGAGGTGGCGGTTTATTTGTGCAGCGGATCAACTATATACAAAAGACAAAATGTCGTAGAGGAAATAGCGACAAAATTCACTCGCCAGTGCGCCATTTGCATGCTTCCCAGATCTGTAAGCTTAGCTGTAAAATGCTCCACCGCCGATGAAAGAAATGTAACCTCGGCGCTAATTTCTTGAACTCCCTGCGTCAGTTACATTGTATACGAGGGTTCTTCAAAAAAGAGAGATCATACATTTTATGTTTACATAATTTATTGTTAGATTATATAATTCAATGATATATTGTTATGTTAATGTGTAATTCATATATGGTAAACCTTTACCCAATTTTCATGAGGAAATTTCAATATCTGTGATAGCGTTTTTCGACCACCTTCACTCACAATGAGCTTCATCTCTACCTTCCAATGAAATAGGTTTTCTTCCCTCTTTAAAGATTGAATCATATTCTTTCTGTTCTATAGTGAATAAACCTCTCCAAAAGCCTCCTGTAGCATTACATAGGCCTCGGATTATGTTTTTCAAGCAAAAGCAAAATTTCAATACAGCATATTGACTGTTACATGTTACCTCCATTTCTTCCAAAGGAGAACTGAATATCTATCAACTTGCAAGAGCTAAAGCTGGCGCATCAAAAACTGTAAAAATGTGTACCACATATACATTACCACAAACATATAACATAATACCATAGTCATGCACAATAAATTATACAATAAAAAATATGATCCTTCGTTATTGAACATCCATTGTATAAAAGGGAACCATAATCTACTTTGTATGTTGCAAGCCGACATAAATTTTACGCTCATAAATAGATATTCCATAAATAAACTGGTTAAATGTCGCGACAATGACCAAAAGTGACATATGGAAACCGATTGTTAACCTTCATTCAGTGCAAAAAATAACTTTAAGGGCCTTTTTTAAACAGATATGGACGAAACGACCGCGCGTAAATCACCTTGATTACCCGTCTTCTAGGGAAACTTCTGAGGAAGGGTCAACTTCACATGATTAAGTCGTAAATTGACATCGAAACAAATGATTAAAAAATCATCAGAAAAGAGCGGTTTGATTCCTGTCACACGTGATCAGGCCCCGCGATGGATACGCAGTCGTAAGGAAGGATAAACGGACTGTTCCATATAAAGAGTGAAAAGAAAGAATAAACGTCCCGGGGCTGAGATGGCTGACGGCGGTTAGAGGGTGACTGAGATCATATTTTTTTTAAAGCCACAACGAAAATGAAAGGGACGAGAGAATGAAAAGCAGAATGGAATTAATAGAAGGGAAGAATGACTGTTCCGTTAATGAACGGTGTGAATTAATGGCATAAAGCTATTAGGGCTGCACAAAGGAACGAAGGGGTAGGGCTGATGACGAAGTGAGAATAGGATGCGGAACGGGGCGAGGAGTCGGAAGAATGGAACTGATGACAAGCTAGGCTCGCGCGGCAAGGGAAGAACAGGGAGAAGGGTTAGGGGGTGATTAGAGAGAGAGAGATGGAGTGATGGTGAGGTTTACTAGGATGGAAAGGATGGATGGTGGTCAGTGATTGATTGCGGTGAAGGTGGAGGGTAGTGGAGACGCACCACGGGGTCCCAAAGCCGGATATGATTTCTGTTTGAATTCACGACCAACCCACTCCAAAGCTGGATTCATAAGTGACGGCGTTTATTCCCCGCTTATTTCAAACAAAGATTACACCGAAAAGAAACCTGACGCCCTATTTTCATTACGTACTGCAACGGCGCCTATTTTACCCGAGGCGACGCGGATGGAAGTTCACATTCCCGTGAATAAGAGAAAAGGGATGCTGCAAGAATTGGTGGATTTTTTCTGCTTTGGATTTTCACCGTTTGTTATTCCCTGCTGGAGACATCGCCGAGGTAAAAACTCCTCCCCCGAACCATTACGAATTTATACGGTTTTTGTATGGATTGGAAGAGAGGATCTTTCGAATTTTCTTTAACGTAATACTCGTAGCGGCAACCGAGTGTCACTGACCCTCTGTCCTTGGTCCCTGGTGATGTTCTTTTCTTTGTTTTCCAATCTCTAACCCCGCTCTTGTCAGTCTCTTTTCGGTCTCTTGTCAATCCTATGTGGCTTCTTTACTGTTAATTATTCCGAGTTGCCTAATTGAATATTTCATGCACTGGACGCGAAGTTTTCCAACTTATGATGAAATAAAGGAGGCTGAGATCTGTACCTGGCCTTTTGTGCCTCCTTTATTTACTAACATTCACTCATTATTGAAATTAATCACAGAAGTACTACGAAGAGCAGTAGTAAAAGAAGCCTATGGTTACTGTAAGATTTGGTGTTTTCCCGGCGAATGATTCTAGTCAAGTCTTCGCCGGTTTCCCACCGAGTTAGATTTTCAGGAGACTGCTGAAAACCTGACTCGGGGATAAACACGTGAAGACTTCACGAGAGGCAAATGATGAGACTAGACTTATAATTAGAAGGGGAAACAAATAGAGTCCATAAACTGAAGCATAACAGTTTAGTAAAAACCATATTGGAAGGAACCCTAGGAGTGAAGGATAGAGGTAGGCCAAGGATAGCGTATGAGAAGCATATTATCGAGATTATGTTAGAGTTTGGGACTACAAATATATGAAGAGGTTGGCAGGGCACAAGATAGCTTGGAGAGCTGCTAAAAACCAATCTTCGGATTGAAAATATGTGATGATTATGATCGATTCAAAAGCATTAAAACTTCGGTTTGTTTGAACCAGTGCTATTTTGGCTGTGGTTCCTTAAATTTAAGTCATGGAGGCTTTTTTCTTCTGCTTATTGCCCCTCTCGACAGGTCGAGATTGCTTACATTACGTCAGAGAAAGTCAAGAATTCCCCATCCTTCCCTAAATCATTTCAAAATAGTAAACAATTATAATAGGTAGAATTAAGTATCATAAACCCTTAGGAAATTCGTAGTAGAGGTAAAAGAACTGTTCAAAATCCAAAGCAAATGCGGAAAAACCAAAAGTTCCTGCAACATCAAAGAACCAAGGTCCCACAGAGAGTTATTTGTCTAGAAACCGGACCTTATTTAAGATAGAATTTCTAATACATGACCTAATAAAAGAATTAAACCCAGCAAGAAAATGGTTTCCAGTGCATTTTCTTATCGTCACGTCGCTGCCGCCATCATTTGATCTCATCTACTTCGTAATTAAGCCTCAGGTTCTTCTAATTGCCAATCAAAAAAAAAGACATGACATAATAAAAAAGCCGAAATCTCGAACATATAACTCCTCCCAAAAACAGATGGCAATTACATGCACTTTGGGGTGAAATAAATTGATTTAATTTTCACCTCATTCCAACTACCGTTAATAAACACAAAAGCATAATATTATCGCATGCCATAATGCTATCAATAGTGCCAACCGTTAAATGATTCAAGTACAATGAACAAAGAAAATTTCTTCGAATCGAAGAGAAAGCTGACTTCCTCGAAAGACAATCAACTCTACGTTGTTTAACTCTGTTGATGAATGCTGTTCGAAATGGCTTCCTACATTTTCTGAGAAAGGCTTCTCTCCTAGTCACTCTATTTAGAACATAACTATTTACAAAATTATGTTGCAGCAAAGAAAATTGCAAATCATACTATTTGTTTTTTTATTAATAGGACATCCCCCTACACATACAATTTAATAGCAAAAAGATCTAATCAATGTAAATGAATGAATTACAATAGAAAGCAAATGCTCAAAAAAAGATTTCTTCGCACGGAAAGCTAGATAATTCTCTCTTTTGCCATAGTTGCTCCTTCCGTCCAAATAACTATACGCAATTCAACGCTCCGCACAAAAGAAAGGAATGCAGCCAGGGAAAGAATCAATATGGGAGAAAGATCAAGAAGAAAATACGCAGCTCTCAACAAATACATAAATGAAATGTAACAGTTAAAGGGGCAAAGAAATTAGTTTGGAATAAGAAAGAATAGGGAGAATTATCTTCACAATACCTGGTTATGATGGAATGAGGAAAGAGAATTCCATAAAAATAAAGAAACTTCATGAAATTCTTCAGTTACTGTAATTATTTAGGTAACTATAACTATTTAGGTATATATAATAAATCTATTACCACCGACGACGAAGAGGTACCTTGCAATGCCATATGAATTGATAGAAATTCGTATATATAATTCTACCAACTTCAAACGAAAGAGAGTGTCGATCACTCGGGTAAAAACGGTGAACTTTCAGAGCTCATTAGAATGGGCATTTAGTTTAGGAATACCATACATCTACATTACGAATATGCCTAGTTTCCTTGAAATTTTAACCTTCCTTTGAATTTTCCCATTCTAAGTGAGATAACACGTTTCCTCTCGATTATATTCACTGTTTGCGCTTATAGCCAACTTCGCTTAGGTCTTCTCTGTATTGAAATCTGCTGACTTTCCTCCTTTTATACTTTATACTTCAGTATATATACTAGATTAGTTGAATATCAATATAAGTATAGATAGATTTGTAATTCTGAACACATTTATAAATCCATGTTTCTTATTCACATAAACGTTCCTACCAATACTATTACAATCGAATAGACATACGTCAATTTGCTGCTACATGGATGAACCAAACTTAAAGCTTGCAACCACCAAAGAGACTTATAAGAACAATCACGAGCTATGAAGATTAAATTAGGGTTGACCTGAGTTTGGTATTCGAAAATAATTAGTTTTATTTGATGGCACATGGTATAAACTATCATATTCTAAATAATTTATCAATCAATTGTAAGAAACGGAAAATTTGAGAGAGCCCTTTTAGAGCAATAACCAAACCGGACTGGTGATTGTAATTAATTTTACGCTGAATATAAAATAACAAGCAGCGAGGAAAATAGAATGAAATAGTAATTTTGCATTAAGGTATAACTTAGGGTTGGCATAAGAAGAATATCCAGTAGGGAAGAGTAATCAGTAACTTTGCTCTCCATGAATTCGTTACTTCACCCCTTTTTCATTCGCCCATTCCACTTTCGATTGAAATTCCCAGTCCTTTTCCTCACTGAGTGAAGGGCAGAGTCCTTATTTAAGTTGTTGGTTCGAATTATTACCTTAGTCATGGATACTTCAACTTTTTTATGAAACGGGGTTAAAATTGTGTTTGCAGGGAAGAAATGACAGGAAAGAAGAGTAAAGTTCTACTGAAAGTATAGCAATGAGATACTTGAGATTGTGTCGTATTAAGATCCCAGCCGCACAGTGACAGTGCAGGATAATATGACAACGCCAAGATAACAGAAAAATGAGAGTGATATCACAGATACAAAGAGTCATTATGAAAGGTAATGTAATGGAAAACTTGGAAGCAGACGGCCGGGTTCGCCTGGTGGGCAGGTGAAACGTTCTAGCCCCGCCTAGGGCATGGTTACTATGTCCGTTTAAATGGGTTTTCCCTTTGATTTGTGAGGTGCTAAGTGACCATAATTGTCGACGAACCCTGTATACAATAATATTACTACTCATAGATTTGAACTTAGTGGTTGGGGAGGGGATGTTGGAAATACCCTCAGGCAATGAATGCCTAAGAAAACGAGGCGAGGAGAGATATAATAAGGTCAAAATCTTGAATATTATTGGACATTAATGACGAATGCAACTAAAAATACAACTAACACAAGAAATAAGAGGTTGAATTACAGGGAATAGAACGAAATACAGTGAATGGCGAAGAAAAATTGAAGATAAGCTATCTGAAAAATCAATTTGGATAATGGAGAACTAGAGGTACATGGGTCACCATAATATAATTACTAGGGAATCATACTGAAAAATAAAAAAACAAAAAGTTTTATCTGCCTCATTTGATCTTTATTGGTCTTTGAAAATGGACTTTTAAAATATTTGAAGCTCTTGAATGGATCAAGAGAGAATAAATATCTCCCGAGTCTAATAGGATTAAGTGAAGGATCCGTAAGAAGAAAAAAAGTAAAGGGGAAAAGGATCCAATCCCCGCCAAGAGTATTAAAACTATGAATATAGACAGCGGGAAAAAGCACATGGGATGAGCACCAAAGGATTTCTCTTAAAAAATTACCCTTGTTTTGCAAATGATATCGCAATGACTGAGGGTGAAAAATATCTAAAAATGTTTATACTTTACAAAAATAAATACTACTTAAATATCGATTGCCAAAAAAACTAGAATCCTCGAGTGAGACTGAAGCGAAAAAAAGACATTGAGGTGAAAGGAGAAGAATCATAACGAGTGGAATGTTTCACTAAACCCAGAAGCATCAAATGGAATGAAGTTTCACTAAGCCCAGAAGCATGAATGACAATGATAAAAAAGAGTAAAAATTTGCATCAAGTTGGACGTGCAATTTCTGCTGTACATCCTCATTTTTCTCTAGACAGGGTAACTGAGATGAAGAATAGGAGAGGCCTACAAAGTAAGAAAGTGTACTGGATAGGAAGACAGTGCGTGATCACCTCTCTCCACAGGATTCAAACAATGGAAGTTTAATCATGTCGTAGACACGCTCGCGATTCTCCGTTTCTCAGTCAACAACGGATTGATCGCAAAAAAATAGAAGTAGAGCGAACGCGCGCGCACGTGGCTTCGCGTACCGCGGGGGTGGATGGGGTAGGTGAAAGAACCCTCTGTGTGTAAATGTCGTACAATCCCGTACTTTTTCATTCCGCGTCGGAACGAGAATCTCCCCGATGTTTCTTTCGAATTGGTCACTGCGCGTTATCTACCTCATTATATCAAACTAAGGGGGTTTCACTTCCTTTCGACACCTTAGTCGTGGTTCTTTCCTCCCTACACCGATTTTTTTCTCTTCCCGAGACTTCGGGAAAACTCTCGAACCTCGCCGCGGGGTAACCTCGTTTCCCGCTTACCAATAACGCCGCGGGTAGCGGTTTTTAGCTTTTCCTGTGCAAAGGAATGGAAGGAGGAGAAGAAGAAATGCTTCCCACGATTGGGTGGGCGTAAAAATTAGCTTTAAGTACCTTTCCATGTTTCCCAAATTAGCTATTTTCTTAGGTTAATCCGCCTCTTACTATAGTAACTGGTACTTAATGGATGTTCACAGACCTGATTTCATCCTCTTAGTGCGAAGAAAAACTATTCCATAGATAAGACGGGACTCTTCCCCATATCCTAGGAATTAAACACGAAAGGCGTCAGAATAAAAGAGATTAAAAATCCTTATAAATTATTGATTTTAGGGTAATTTCCATCGAAAAACGAAAAATGTGGAATCGTACTTTTTGAGATAATTTATATTTATTTCTCTTGATAAAATACCTCACTGCTAATTCAATTATTACTCGTAATTTGGGGGAGATATTTTACATTATTATGCATAGTCATAGACAAAGAACTCGTATTAAACTAACCCTGGGATGGCGAGCCTTTTGGCGATTCGTGCCAAAGTAAGAGAACTACTCTTGCTTCCCGTGCCAGCCCATCGACTAGGTTGGAGATAAACAGAATTTTATTATGCCTATAAGGGGCATAAGATGTTTTTACAAAAAAGCAATAATTTTTAAAATTATTACTTTTTATTATGACAATTATGACTATTTATTATGAAGTTTAACATTCTACTAAAGTGCATAACAAAAATAATCTACTAGAAAATTTCTATCAGTCGTCAATTTTATTTTTCTACGGTGTGTAATAACATGACATTATAATAAAATTATAATATGGGTATTACATGAAAAAGGACAATATATTAGTGAAACCATTAAATAATAATAATAAACATCATTCGTCAAATTTGTCGTTTCCATATCAATTTTCGACCGTCTGATCTAAACGTCACGTGAAATTTCCCTTAGCTCCGTGCCCAAAGAATTGCTTCGCCTATCACATTGGGCACGCCTGCCACCCCCGAACTAACCCAATTACATAAACCCCGATTGAAAATTGCTATATTTGATAACTTTAGGATAAATGGAAAGCACGTCGCCAAGGAAGACTTTGACTTAGGAAACAAGATTTGCCGGCCTCGGTGGCGGCGGGGTAACGTCCTCGTCTGCCAACCCGGAGGTAGCGGGTTCGAAT
>WURS02449562.1:0-31908 GCA_011762765.2 Rhinocypha anisoptera
GTGGCCCGTGAGGGGATCGAACCCGCGACCTTCGCGTTATTAGCACGACGCTCTAACCAACTGAGCTAACGGGCCATCTCTGCCTAATCCACCCTCATTTTCCCCCTTTCTGCGCAAGTTTTCTTCAGGTAATATTTAACTTATAGAACTTAATCGATAAGCTATACTTTGGATCATTGTGGAAAAATGGAATTAAAATAGTGTGGATAAATCTAGTAGTGAGCCACTGGATTAGAGTTGCAAAGTGCTCATCTCGGCTTAGTGACATAGTATATATGTTGTGATGATTACGATATGTTGATAACATGGCAAGCACATGCATATGTGATTATCCGGTTAGTTGACTTCCAACGATGCTCATCAAGTTGATTCGTGCCTCGAGTCTCGCCACCAAACTTCACCTCTCAACCAGTAGTGCCGGTGCTTCGTCTCTTCTCGACACTTTTGGACGCAAGCATGACTATCTTAGAATATCGCTGACCGAGCGATGTAACCTACGATGTGAGTCATTTTTGGAATCATGCTTGTTGCACGATTAACCCTTGTTTCGAAGGTGTATATTGTATGCCCGAGGAAGGGGTACAGTTGACACCGGGACCAAAGCTTATGACAACTGAAGAGGTCTATCGATTGGCTGAGCTTTTTGTGAAGCGGTTTGGTGCCAAGAAAATTCGGCTCACAGGTGGAGAGCCTTTGGTTCGAAGGGATATTGTGTCGATTGTACAGGAGTTGTCGAAACTCAAGCAACATGGACTTGAAAAGATTGGCATCACTACCAATGGAATTGTTCTTGCCAGGCATTGTCATAATCTGCGGCAAGCGGGATTGGACTCGGTCAACATTAGTCTCGATACGTTAAAGGCAGATCGATTTCAATTGATCACCAGACGGAATGGCTTAGACAAGGTGCTTAGGTCAATTGAAACCGCGCTTAACGAGGGCTTTGATTCGATCAAAATCAACTGTGTGCCAATCAAAGGGGTCAACGAGGATGAAATGGAAGACTTTGTGGAGTTGACTCGCAACACCAATCTTGAAGTTCGCTTCATCGAGTATATGCCTTTTGATGGCAATCGATGGCGGTGGGAAAAAATGTTGCCTTACCGTGAACTTAAGGAAAACATAGAGAAACGTTTCCCGCTAAAGCAGCTTCCGCCCAAATCGATCCACGAGACTGCCGTGGTGTATCAGGTGGATGGCTTCACTGGCACGGTGGGCTTTGTGGCTTCTATGACCAACGCTTTCTGTTCCGGGTGCAACCGAGTCCGACTCACTGCTGACGGCCATTTAAAGGTCTCCATTTTTATCCAATTTCGGTTTTATTCAATTACCAATTGTATTCACAGGTATGTCTTTTTGGAAAAGAAGAAATCTCGCTCAAAGACGCATTGCGATCTGGTTCAAGTGATGATGAACTGTGCCAAATGATAGTCAATGCTGTTAAACAAAAAAAGAAGCAGCATTCCGGTAATTGAGCTACTTTACTGATTAAATCGGTTTTTTTAAAAAACAAACTTTACACTTTGTTTCAGGAGCTTTCAATATTGCCAAACATTCCAATCGTCCCATGATTCTAATTGGTGGGTAATTGTTTTATTTATCGATTTTGCAGACTATTTTATTGTTTGTTATCTATTTGAATTTGTTTATTAATAAAAGTTTTATTTATTTATTTATTTCAATACTGTATGTTGTATCTTTTAGCACCGAAAGTAGGTCAGCAAGTGAGAAACTGTTCAAGTGGAACTTTTCAAGATTTGACTCATTTAGACTCAAGAGGCGAAGCGCGAATGGTAAACGTTGGTTCCAAGAATGTCACCATTCGCAGTGCAAGAGCCGAGGCTCGAGTTCGCGTGGGTGAAGATGTGCTGAGAGCGATTGAACACGACCAGGTTGCCAAGGGAAACGTCTTGGCAGTGGCTCGACTCGCCGCTATCCAAGGTGCCAAATGGACTTGTCATTTGGTGCCACTGTGCCATCAAATTCCACTGGACCAAGTGGACTGTCGACTCTGGTTGGACAAAGATCTCGGTGAAGTGGCCATCGAGAGCACAGCTCGGGCAACCTACCGAACAGGGGTCGAGATGGAAGCTCTCACCGCTGCTTCGGTGGCTGCACTCACCATCTACGATATGTGCAAGTCACTCAACAAAGGCATCGAAATTCGACACATCAGACTGGTGGAGAAGACAGGCGGCAAGTCAGGCCATTTCCACCGAGAATAATTCACCATAACCATAACATCTCTTATCAATATTATTATTATTTACACATTTAACAAGAATTAAAGTTATAGCGAAGAAGAAATTAAAGGAAAAGATTGGTCGGTATTAGCCACACCACAACTTGCCTCTTGGGATAGAATGGCAAAGTCTACTATCTTGAAGAGTGTTTGATTGGGATCGTTGGCACTACCGATTGATTCAAGTGTCCAATCCACCTTGCGGATGCACGGTGTGGGGTGGTTGGTGATGTGAAACAGATATTTGAATATGGCGGAAATCTTGGTGCAAATAGCCGAGTTTGAAGAGCAAAAATCCGCTGTGGAACAGGAGAAGAGTATGTTTGCTTCGGGTCCAGTCAACTGTGTAAAGAGTAACGAATCACTATAGTCTTGGAGGATGACCATGAAGTCGAGTGAGACAATGCATGAGATAGACGAACACTCGGGACACATCAGACGCTCAACTTGGGTGCCAGAAGAGGTGGAGGGCTGCGCTATCGTGCAGGCTTCCGTGGCAACTACATTTCCCTCTACAATGTGGTACTTGACACGTTTGTCGGAGAGAAAATCAGAGAACGAAGCTCGATAGGAGCACTTTGGCTCATTACTGTCTGAAATACACTGGACCACTGTAGCGAGACGTCGCAGGTTAGAGATCGACTCGAAAAGTGTGCTCAAATACGACTTTTCAAAAACAAGACTATGAAAACGAGCTTGAATTCGAAACAATGACTCCGATTGAGTCTTGATCTGACTGAATGATTGCTTCATAACCGCGTCTGGCACGCTAGGTTTCTTGGGTGGCCCTCCAAATAGCCGATAGAGAATAGTCTTCTCCTCGGGTGTAAAATTTAGATGGGTGCAAGCCAACTCATTCAGACATTCCATTTGTCCCAAACTAGTCTCGTCCAAACTCGACATAAAGGTATTTTGAGTTTCCTCGAGCGGTGATGGTGAAGATACTAATGGTGAGGGTTTTGGTGTCTGGTTTTGTTTGGGGTCCACCTGCGACCGCATTGCATGAATAGCTCTAGCTGTTGCTAGCTGAGATTCATCATCAGACGAATCGGATTCAAAAATTTTCGATGGACTCATTATCTGCGAAGGTGATTGATCAAAGTTGTAGTTTTCATAGGAAAGTGTTCCATTGAGAAAGTAGTGACCTTCTATCTGAGCACGCAGATTATTGGCTGTCAAGGGTCAAATGTCAAGAGTATGCTACAATATATATAGAACATGATGAAACTACTCACCGAGTTCCGAGTTGTAGTCGGCAACGCGAAGTGCACGTCCATACATTGTACCCTCATGAAGAATGTAAGAATAGCAGCCGTAGTAGAATTTATCACTTTTGATCAAAAGATTGTAGGCAATGATAACATCCAGTGGTTGGATGGTCATCGTGACAGCTTGATGCACGCCGTAGACTGAGATGAAGAACAGTTTCTTCTCCTCATAGAGTCGTTTGATGTACTCATCGGTGTAGATGTGTCGAGCGCGACACTTGGCCAAAGCTGTTTGAATTCGATCAAACTGGAAGAGCGGTGAGCAAGGATATTCGGGCCAGTGCTTGCCATTCCAACAAGCCAACAAGGTCCGCTTTTCAACCTCAAACTTGCACAACACCTGCAATGCCACATCGCCAATCGTATACATTGTATTAGTGACCCTGGTGATGCCTTCCAGCAGTTTGCGGTTGTGCCAATCCGACAGCGATTGAACTCGTTCGCGATCAAAATCTTCAATCGTTGGATTTTTCGATAGATACACTGGCTTGAAAGGTTTGTCTCGAAATGACTCAAAAATCTATAACAACAAAAAATAGTAAATCACCTTGTGTTATTTTTGTAATATAAAGTAGAAAAAAATTAAAACCTACCACAATGTTCTTCACGTTAGGACATCGACGAGTGTAATCGGTAAACAGTGTAAGACGATGAATACGAATTATGTCACCGGGTCTAATAGGAAGCCGTGGCGCTTCAGGATCCTTCGGATCGAGACATGGATTGATGAAAATTTGAAAATTGCGTAGTGTTTCATCGAACACGGAGAGAGTGCCTTTTACATGATCATAGGCGCAAATCACCGCATGGATGCTGACAAACATACTGCTCTGTACGGGAAATTTGGCCAATACTTCTTCCAAGTTAAGGTAGTTGTACTTCGATGAAACGCTTTTTTGAGGCCTTTTTGAAGAAATAAATTAAAAAATCCAAAATAAATTATATAATCAACATATTATTGATGTAATATACTACTTTTTAGTTTTTGAATTTATTGGTTGGACATTTTTTCTAAAAGAAAAGAAAATCAAGTTAACCAAAAGAAAATGTACTAAAATAGTCTACAAAACAAACCTGGTTAATTCAAAACTTTCATCGCGTGTCTTCTTTGCAAGTGGCTCTTCATCGGAGCCACCTTCTTCTATGTTTGTTTGTGACATTTTGATCTGAAGTAGAAGCTAAACCCAACAATTTACAACGGGATTCAAACGAAGACAAAAATTACAGAAACCGAGCAACGGTTCGAACCAACGATTTCCACTCATACACATGTGTAAACATTGGGGCTATTTTAACCCAACCTTCGAATTTTAAAGTTAATACAAATTCATTCAATTTTGTTTATGTAACATAATAATTATAACTTTATTATTACTTGCTTGCATATTTACAATTGTATAATTTAATCTTGTTTTAACTTGCTGTTATTTTGATACACATGGCCTCGAAGAGCTTTAAAATATACAAAATGCTTTTAGAATGATTGATTTGGAAAAAATGACAACACTTACCAAGTTCTCGGACAATTTGAGCCAGATTGTAGCAATCGTCAATACCCGAGTGAGCTCGACCGATTGGTTCAATGTCAAAGTACTGGAGGAGATAGGCTTGACTGGTGGGCCAGTGGCGAATCTGGTCGGTGAATGACTTTTTCACGTTGATCCACGAGCGCATGTAGAGTGGCACCTCTATGCCACACAAACGGCATTGCAATGGCAAGATTCGTTTCAAATCCCAATCACCTTCAACACAAATTTAGTCAAAATTAATAATTTGAACATATAAAACAAAGTTTAATAAAAAATTTACCACAAGTAATAAAAGTAAACCTTGAGATTGGTGCTTCCCACTCGTTGATCAACGCCGTTTCTTGGAGCCATCTCTGAAAGTCGATAAAAACTTTGTTGAACTTGCTTGATTGATCTACCATCTCTTGAAGAATGCCTTGTGTGAATTAAAGATGTGTGTAAATACATTCCATCAAAAGCAAAAGCATCATGGTCATACCTGTGAGATTGACGCAAAACGGACTCAACATCGGATTTACTGTAGGTTTCACGTACCGGTGAAACCTGTCGACAACCTCAAACGTTCTGGCGTCCATTTTCAATACTGGAAATTCAATTACTTCCATTGGATTGATTTGTGGTGTATCACATGTCGCCTATTAAGTTATCTTCAGATAATTGGTGGCAACACATCAACTTGTCAAAGTATTACCTCAAAATCGAGTATTAGAAAGTAGTCAAAGTTTTGTGGTTGAATCTGGGTGACCGCAGGACATGGTGGAGTGGTCAGCGTTGACATGGCTCGCCACGCCGTCTTCGGAATCACCGTGGAATGACGACGAAGTGCACCAAACACATTTTGTCCAACATTTAACCTATAAGCGCCAACCAACACCATTATTGTTCTTGCTTCCTAATCATGTTAGACCGTCTACTAATAACTTACATTAAAAACAGAATATTTATAAATTTCTCCACTAATAACATATACACAAGCCAATGAAGATTCGTGAGAGAAAACACCATAAAATGTTGATGAGCAAAAAAAGTGAGACAAGAAGACCTCGTGGACTCACTCGTCCGACCTCTCCACAGATGTCGCACACGTGCATCGATACAAAGTCACATGTGTTTTTTTGCTTTACAACACTGAATGCACACCCTCGGTGTTTGTTTCTTTTGCTGAGTGATCAGTTTGACCATGCAGCGAGTCTCCAATCTCTTCAAGTCAATTTGGGTGAGAGGATCGCCGAGTGTGACCGTGGCAGCCACCCAGTTGACTTCGGTTGATCCAAGTCACCAGACCGCGGTGAATCTCGAGAGTCGTCGATACGGACGGCGGTATCGCCGGTGGCATCATTGGCCCAACGACTTTCTACCCTTCCACTGGGAGAGAACCAAACAAGACCCGCCATACTTGAGGACTGGGGACGCAGTGAGGGATATTGGCTACTGGGACCCTGGTGCTCTGGTTCCGGGTGCAGAATACTCCAAAGAGCTTGCTAAGTATGATTCTAAAAATACAACTTCTCAAACATACTAAAACTTGCTTTTCGCCAGTGCTCCTCCCGAAGTGCGAAAGCAGTTTACTTTGGAATTTGCCGAACGGGTAGGTTTATTATATTATTAACTTGAATAAGTAAGAATTAATGAGTAAACTCACTAGCCCACTATCATCGAGCACCAAAGGCGAAAGATTGTCAACGTTGTTCAACGACATCCGTTCGATCGTCTTTCTCCCGAAGTTCGAAGTTCGTACCTTGTGTCTTGTTTTCTGAATAAACAATTTAATTCTTTTTTTTTATTGATTAATCTAGTCGCAGAATACACAGTGAAAATTCGAAATAATCTACACCACTTTACCAAGGTGGACAAATATGTAAGTAAAAATTTGATCTAGGTGAAATTGCGATTAACGATAATGTAAAAAGGCGGAAAAGCCATTGAGGTCAAACTCGATTTATCATAATTCAAAGGGATATGCAAAAAAATTCGAATCAAATTGAATGCGAATCCGAAGAGTTGTTCACAACAATCGGAATAAGATTCGAATAGGTTAAGAATTCGAATCATAACAGCGAAAGTTGGATTCCAATCGGTTATGCACAGTGGAAATTGCTTAACTGTTACAGTTAGCGTAACTTGCCATTTATATATACCAAGGTGGACAAATATATAAGTAGAAATTTTAAGTATGACATTGCGATTAACGATAATGGATTTGCGATATAGGACGCGCCACGCAAGATACGCCAGGGAAAGTTGGTCGACAGGCGCAATATGTTGCTGAACGAGCTGTACCGACTGGATCGTGAACGTTACGATCGTATCGTGCGAACACTGGGCATTACCCACACGGCACCACAGTTAGGTGTGATTCCAATCAAGCCTACTCGCAAGGCGGAACTTCGTCGACTCACCAAGGAGTACTGTGAGAAGATTAAGGAGGAAAAACTGGAACGCTACCACGAGGAGTTGAAAGCAAAGCAAGCCTTGCTCGAGGAAGAGTTCCAGAAGGTTGAGCAACTTGTCAAAGACGAGAAGTATCTCGGCACTCAACCCACCAACAAATCATAAGTTTTGTTCTTGTTTTTTTAAACATTATCATTTAGAATTTTTTGATTTGATGTAAATAAAATTATAACTAGATATCCACACAGCGAAAAACATAAAATAAACTTTTTTGAATACATGTATGTTTTTAGCCTGCTGTGACTTGCCAATTTTGATCCTATGATGTTAAACCAAAATTCAAGACAAGAAACTGGCATCACTCAAGAAAAGCTCAAAAAATGTTCTCTACCTTTGGCAGTACTTTTTTGAGATGTGGCCAGAAGTAAAGCGTGCAACTGCTCTATGACGATTTACATTTCCAGAGATAGGAGACCTACAATAGAGGTCTTTTCTTGAGCAGACCAATTTGGCTTTTATTTTGATAAAATTTTTGGCTTAATTTCTAAATTGACAAGTAATAAACAACTTAATACGACCAATATTTATTTCTACAATTTAAGATATTTTCAGATTTAATATATAATTATAATACAGACTTTACTCAACAATCAACCTGTTCAAGGGAAAATCTCCATTGAGAATTTCCAACTAAACGTTTTGGAGGTGATCGTCAGATGTCGCTGTGCAACCAAAACAAATGGTGTGTGTACGCGTGTAGACTGTGTGTAGAGCAGTGAATGGTTTTGTCGATGTTAGTAGTAGACCACTGGTAGTGGCACACTCGGATCGATGCGCCACTGGCACTACTGATCGTGGCCAAGCCAAGGTGTTCCAAAGCGCCACTGGTGCTGCGACTACTTTGGTGCGCCTTGCACACTCTCACAACTGGTTGCTCAAGCTCCACACCCACTGCATTTACCTCCATGCTTAGGTGTCATCATCACATATACTCTCCTGATTGTGCAATGTTTACCTCGTGATAACGGTGGTGGAGGTGTGGAGGTGCGTAGTATATATGTTAAGGTAATATTTGTCTCTTTTTCTCCGTCTTTCTCTATACGTCTCTGTGTGTATGTTATGTGTTACAATGATTAATTGTCTTTTCTCTGCTACTTTCAACGGTGATTAGTCACAAGTCACCGCATTTGGTGGTGGTCTGGTCTGTGTTCCGTGCTCAATGGGCCAAACCCTGAGAACCATTTCGGACAAGCTCCATCCGGATGAAAAAGTCCACTTGGAAAATTCTCGTATGTTGATGTTATTATGATGTTAGCATTTGTAGATTGATAGGTGAAATTAACTGATGTGTTGATGTGTGTCTGTGCAATGTATGTGTAGAGTTGCCCGATTTGGCGGTGTGGCCACCCGAGCTGAGTTTGAATGTGTTGAAGAACCTGAATGCCACCGACCTCTGTCTTGCTGCATGCGTCTGGTCACACCTGGCCAAGGACAAGTTGCTATGGCAGTCTCTGTGCTATTCCCAGTGGGGTTATACCTCCATCTACCACCGGACGAAGCCACCCGACTTCTCCTATCACAAACTCTACCTCACTCTTGACGAAGCGAGCATCACCTTCAATGCCGATTGCCGTCTGGTCTGTTTACCTTGGATTGTCCATCTTAACTGCATTCTAACCACGCGATTGTCTGCATTGCAGGGCATGGAGTACTTTATCGATCACGGTCTGATCGAGGATAATCCGGCGGAGATTGCGCAGCTCTTCTTCCGGGCCAAACCACTGGACCGAAGTCAAGTTCGCATCTACCTCCAAACCCGGATCGAAGTGCTCGACCACCTGGTACAGTTACTTGATTTCAGTGGCCAGTCACTGCCAGACGCATTGCGCCAATACTTCACCGTACTCGAAGCACCCAACAAGTACGATCGATATCTTCATTTGATGGTGGAAAAGTTTTCCCATCGCTTCGTGGCATGCAATTCCCGGAGGTTAAATCACTCGCCGGAGACGATCTATGTGCTATGTTTCTCGTTGATCATGCTTTCGGTGGATCTCACCACTCCTCACATCAAGAACAAGATGTCGAAGCGCGAGTTCATCCGAAACGTTCGCCGCGCGCTTCGGGTGACAGACGACGAGTTGTACGGTCATCTCTACGATGACGTCTACCTTCGGGGTCACATCGCCCTCTCCTCATCATCTTGGCAGCAACAACACCAACAACGCGCTCACATCATTCGTTCTTGTTCGTTTCAAGCATGAGATCTTTCCATGTTCGATCTTTAATCCAATGATTGCCTTTCAACTTGCAAATTCAACTGTTACTTCACCATTTCAGCTTCAAAAAGTGAAAGAAAAAACAGGACTAAATTTTGTTGATCTCTACAAAATTTGAAGATTTTTCTATCTATAAAAGACTGAACAGTTTATTCATCGATGATGAGAAGTAATCACTCTTGGTCAACCTTCATATTTTGCTTCTGTCATGCTAACTGCCAAACATTGGACAATAGTTGAGTGCAATATATCAGCTTTGATAACTCTTCCAGTAACTTACATTTCGAAATCCAATATGATATCCACTCTGAAGGCAATCTTGCAGACTGCAACGTCTGACCTGTGATGATGAATTGGCAGAATCGTCCGTCTGGTTAAAAAGTGTTGTTGATTGTTGCTCTTGTTCTCAATTGATATGCATTTCATCTATTCTGGCTCAGTGTCAATCCACGTTCTTTCCTGATCGCTTCCTTTCTCAACTCTAGTCGCACCTTTTGTTGTATTTTGGAGAAGAAAGCCAAAAGTCTTTTTTCTCCGTATAATCTCTTCGTTCTGTTATTAACTGAATTTAATAGATTTAAAAATAATTATAAAAACAAATAATGTTATAATAATAATAAAATAAAAAAAGTACAACTAATTCCATGATTATGTAGAAAATGATGAATTGTATCACAATGGTTTGGAGTGGTGTTGCTTTGAGTGTTGGGTGAGGTTTAGACGTCTTTGATGACCAGTTTGTCCTCTTCTTTCTTGAACCACTTGATGAATGACTGGACGGTTTCGAGTGCAGCATACTGCGAGACCATCAAGTCGAACTGGGCGTAGAGTTGAAAGTTGGCCGTCTGCCAGCCGAGCAGTGCACACTGATCACGAGAGCTGCGCAACCAGAGAGTCTTGAGCGAGGATCGTTGCATCCGGTCAACCAGGTAGTAGTTGAGCGAGGAGAACTCCGACTGGATGCTCGACTGCCACACGATGCAGTGACGTGGTGTTTGGTGACACAGGTACTGCAGGTGTGGCTGACCGAGCTCCGAGATCGACGATCGCAGACCAACCATTGGTTCTGCCATTCGGAGTTGTTCCAACTTGAACTGAATCGACTCTTTTACCTAAAAAACAAACCAAACAAAAAACAATGACAATTCTGATTGCAGTGTGTCTTACAAGTAAACCGAACAAACCTGTAACCTTGACTTTGAAATGGTTCATATCCTAAACTACTCTTTATATCAGTAAGCTTTTAAGTGTAAAAAGATTTTCCTTGCTTTTTGAAGCTTTTTGGAAAGGAGATTTTGAGCTTTGACTTTGGTAATCTATATTGAAGTCAATGAGGTCAATGGAAATGTCCAAAGGTCTAAGCTCAAACTCTCCTCTCCTTAAAGCCTCACAGAAAAATCCCTTTACACTTTAAAGTCTACTGACCCAATGATGAGTTTAGCATATGAATCATTTCAAAGTCAAGGTTACAGGTTCTTTTGGTTTACTTGTTAGTTTTTTTGAGTCTCACCTGTCGGCACTTTTCAAAGTTATTGTGATCCACATCGAGTAAAATGAGACAGTACTTCCTGCTGAGATAGGAGATATGGGCGTGCAAAAATCTGTTGGGATCGACGCGACTAAGACTTAGCGGGAGCCAAAGTGACTCGGTAGAGGAGAGTAGACTATCGGAGGCCTTGATCAGCGAGTGCAGTAGTTGAATGTCGAGGGGACTAATGCGGAATTTAGCCGCGTGATTGCACACTGACACCAGCTTGAAATGTCTCTCCCGTTGCGGGGGTGGATTGGCTGAGTTCACCTCCGGGCTTTGGTTCTCACTTTGTGGGCTGATGGGCTCGCTGGACAGCTCGTCGGTACCGCTTGAATGCGCTAACGAGGCAAACGAGTCCGAGCGGTGTGACTCAATCTCGACAAAGTCGCACTCGTCCTCTTCTTCGTCCGACATGAGAAAGAGAATGGAGAAGACGATATCACTGTTGGTCGCCACTGAGCTTTGGATCATCGAGGTAATCTGATCACGTAGTGTCACGTTCATGATCGCGATCGGCACATAAACTCGACTCAGCACGTTTGGTTTGTGATCGTGCATGAACACTAGTGACGAGTTGGCGTTGCTATTGTTCGTACTGTTGGTAGTGCTTCGAGGAGCACTCATCAACGGCGAGGTGAGAAACGATAACACGTTGTTGAACAGGGAGCCTTTAAGTCGCTTGCCCGGCCGACGATGACGATACGTGATAAAGTGATCCGTGATGGGTGTGGTAATTGATTTGATCAAAATGTCTAGAGTCTTAAAGTCGTTCTCTAAAGATAAAGATAGCACATTTTAACTTCAAATAAGTAATTTAACGCTACTTACTGTGAATAATTCGTTTCAAATCATAAGTTGGTGCTTGTTGGAAGATCGATTTGAGCTTCTTCAAGGTGATAGTAGAGATGACTTGAGCATGAACCTGGTTGATCAGTGTCTGTTGGTCGAAACAGCTGTGCTGGGAACAGACCACAACCATGACCAGTGGCGAGCGGACGCAGAAGTTGATATGCATTCCCGAGCGAGTGTGAATCGACTTCAACTGATCATTCTGTGTCTTGAGCACATAGTTGACCAGTGTCACACAAACGCCCATCAATGTGATCGCGTCCTCACGATCCGAGTGACAGTAAATCGGCTTGCCCGCTTCACTCATAATCAACACATCGATCTTGCCACCTCCAATCCTCGTGTGTTCATCAAGAACTGGCCTCAAATCCAGATCACTTAGTTGACGAATCAGACGATCATCACCGCCGAGAATTTCACTTCTCATCGAGGACAATCGCCTTCTCGCCACATCCAGCTCGTTGGGGCAATTCGCCAAATCAACGTTGTTGTTGTTGTTGAATGAATCATCGATTGGATCACAGTCCTGGTACTGACTATCAATGGAGGAGACATCGGTGCCGCTGCGAGGTCCACTAGAATCGTTGCCGAAAGGGGTTGCGTCCACCTCCTCCGACATCATATCACACTTCCACGAAACCCACCGAGCAATTCAATTCGGTCCGATTTGTTAAATTTTCATTTCAAAAACACTACACCAAAATAAATAATAAAATAATAACGACAATAGAATGTATCGAGAGATGTTTAGTCAAGAAATGGTCAAACAACCAGCATGAAAGTCAGATGGGAAAGCAAAAAAGTGCTCGCCCCAAACCAAAACAGACAACTCCACGAGATTGCACCACACGACTTGTGATAACGCTATTTCTACCGGGACGACATTTCTACTCTTCTATCCTCAACCAACCAACAACAATAACAACTTCGACTAAAAATGATACTTGTTTATGTTTCAAATTTTTTCCCTTGTTTGTTCGTCAGAAACAAAATCAACAAATGACAATTAAACTATGATTTAAAATTACAACAGGTATAAATTAAATTGTTTGTATATATTGTATATTGTACATTTTTATTCAATTCTCTTTAAAAAGCATTTGTAGGAGTTGCCCTGAATAATTCTAAAATTGCAACGAAATCATTGCATTTGATCGATTCTAATCAAGTATTTGAATGAAATTATTGCCAAATAGCATTACAGGTTTGAGGTTTCAAGTACATTGCGGTGCGTGTAACCGAAGCGATCAATCGATGGTTCAATTAGATTGATTGTTTCACGACGAATCTGATCTTGTCATATTGCCTCGCTACTGTCGTCTATACTATGAGTAGCTGCAGTAATATTCTCAAAATGTTAGACAAATAACTTTTTTTATTGTTTTTCTTTCTGATTGAGATTGAAATGTCAGATATGATGATTACGACAATGGATTCGAGCTTGGGTCGAGTGACTTTCATATATGTTTGCTAACCGATTTTCTATCTAATTTTGGATAGACTCTTATCTTTGGCTTAAAAATGTACTATTTCAAGTAAAAGAATTTAACTTGCTTTATAACAGTCGATTTATTTTGTTTATTATTAATTTATTTAAATTTTAATTATATTGAATGAAAATGTCATCGAAAACTCTGAACATTGAGCAACCCGTAGTTTGATAGAATTGAAAACAATTTGCTATGATATGCCTTTCCCTCTCGATTAAATTATGACAATATAACTGGTTAAAGTTATTTTTAAAATAAAAATGGCATCAAATTACAAATTAAATTTGTCATCAGAGCAACCCATCAACTTGGTGTGGGATTTGATCACAAATTCAATTATTTTAACATAGAGAGAGAAAGAGAACTGAGTTATATTAAAATTCTTTATAAATTCTATACAATATAAAATAAAATAGTATAGCCATTAATGGCTAATTTAAGAAATAAACAATTTATTATAAACTTTATTTAGTCAGAAATAATAATAATTCATTCATTAAAAATCTTATTTTATAAATACATTTTTTTAAAGAAATCATGTCTGGTTTTTAAAGAGAATACCAAATACGATAACAATTATTTTATGGAAAAATATAGATTTTGGACGCTTATTTTTTGCTTGAATTTTGTTTTTACTGTTCAATTAGTGAGCATAAACACTTTGCTAAGGATTACAATTTGTTTAAGAATGTTATAATCTTCTTAGTTTGGCTAATCAAGAATTATATATTATATTATATTTATATTATATTCATCTTTCATTTCATTTATTAAAATTTTTTTATTATTTTAATATAAAATTTTAATATTTTTAATAGTTGTTTTTTGTTTTTTAACCCTTTCGCTCCCGAAGGCGCTATATCGGGACGTATGTGTCCCGCTCATTCAATTAGCGTAATAAGGCTTATCTTTTACTGATAATCTTTGGAATCGAAAAGGTTAAACAGTTTTTTAAATATCTTATGGCGATGTTCTGCTCATTCTTCAGCATATATTCGTGTTTGGTATTTGTCAAATGCGTTATTTTGAGCATTTCAATGATTCCAAAATCTTCAAATGTGTAAAATCAATTGAGTGAGAAAATAAACCCTATAACTGATGGAATGAAGACCTAAACCCCAAACGCACTGGATCCATGATGATAACGATGGAATGCAAATGTACGAATTGAATCATACTCATCTCGACGACAAGTTTGTAACTCAATATATTATGCAAGAATTACTCTCGAAATTTTTCGATTTTTGAAAAATGCTTACCACTTGAAATGCATGAAAGCACTCGATTCATGCTAAACTTAACAACAATTTTTGTTAATTGTATAGAATTAAAATTATAGTATATATATATTTGGAATTTTTGAATAACTGAATTGTTTGGCGTAAGATTTCAATCTCTTTTATTTACTAAGTTTGTAATAATCTCATGACAGCTATTTGAAAATAATTTTAGAGGCAAGATTATTCTGAATGTTTAATTTATCTATCCTATATATAAAATATTAGACTACTAGTAAAACAATTATATTTTTCCAAAAGTGTAATAAAACATGTGCTCAAGAACGCCATCACTTTGAATTGGTTAGAGCAATGGAAGCAAAATTAAAGTGAAATATATTTATACAGATTGTACGGCAACAATTGTATTCCAGAGTGTGATTCAATTTGATTGAACCAATAGTTAATGAGCTAGCCAATATGAATTGTTGTGGTTATGTGAGCATGGTTTGTTGTCGTCTGTTACTCCTTCACTTGGTTGACTTCGAAATTTCGAACCGACCATTCGGTGTTCGGTGCAACACTTGGCTTCAGGATCACCTCGACTGTCGACTTGTGCCAACAGCTGACTACTCAGTATATAATCACTGGGTCTTTGAACTTTGTGTGTTCTCTCTCCACATTCGCCCTTTCACCTATCTCGGGTCCTGGTCAGCACTTTTGGCCAGTTCGATTCGTCCTCTCCGACTTAGGCCACGTGCCACCCAAGACACTTTGCGTTGAGGTGAGTTGATTATATATTTGATCCATCTGCAAACCATTCTCCGAATCGCATTAACACTTTCGGCATTTAATATCATTTTCCACTTTTCAGTTTAGAGTTACCAATAACATTCATTCTCTTCTATTGTATTAATCATGTAAAGTGTAATTAATTGCGCTATAAAATTGGTTATATCATTAGCTTACTTGAGTGGCAAAATTTATATTGATGAATTGAAAATGTATTTTTACTGATTGTGCAAGTGCAAGGATGATTATGTAAAAATATATAAAGCAAGTTTTGGGAATTTACCAAAAATTGTTTATCAATCAGCGGTTATTTTTACTTTTTTTAAAGAGTTTGTACTCGTGAATGCTAGTGATTTGATTGACACGACATTAATTAAACTCGAAACGGTGATAATGCATATATCATGTAGTTGGTGGGTGACATTTATCTCCATCTGCGATGTCGAGTGATGCAACTGCCCAAGTGTCAGCTCAAAGTTAGCTAAGTTGACCAAACAAAGTGCTCTGTTCGCAGTGGAGTTGTTCTGAGAAACGAATTGGTGAGTGGAGTGGCACTGGGTGAGTAAGTCGAAACCTCACCTGTAAATCCGATCTCGAAGCGTGGCGTGTGTGTGTGTGTGTGTGCTCGTCCCGGTGCGCGGTTTGGCCAAACGCAATTAGACTAATATGATAACTATAGCTCCCTTGATCTCTCTTCATGGTGAAATCATATTTGCTCTGACTGGTTGCCCACTCTACGATGAGCTATGGTGGAACACACACACACTCACTCCACTATCCTCGATCAGCTCGTACCGGTCACCCAAAGCGACCGATCTATTTTCGATCACTTTCCCAGTGCGTGTCACATCATTTCACTGAGGTGTTTCACCCATTCATCGAGTTTTTATTTATTTATCAAAACATTCGAATCAAAGTTTATTTTTAAAAAATAATGAATTGACAAAATGAATTTGCTCACAGCAATGGATTTGAGCAAGTCGGAGAGCAATTCGTCCACTTTGACCACGAACACGAGTTCGTGTGGCGGGGAAGATTCTTCGGACAAGACACTCAACACGCCACCAATGCAACCGACACCATCGCCCGATGCGTCAGCTGAGTATGCCGAGTACATACCGGAGCCACTTGATCTAGACTCGCAAAGCTCAAGCCAGTACGTGCCAAGTGGAATGATGCCCGGACCTAGTCAGCCGGCTCCTCAGTACAACCTGATGAGTGAAGGCGAGCAGGCATATACACCATTGAGTAGTGCGCCGTGTGATTCCTCTCCGTCTCCGCCTGATCCCAGCAAGCCACATCTCTACACACACGACGAGTTTGGCTGTCGACGAAGACAGGTACACCATTCTATTTGTGATATATATTCATTCTCGAGCATATACTTTTACATCGAATGATGACACTTTTATAATTGTAATACTCGGTTAATATTCGAACAGAGACGCAACAGAACTACTTTCAGTACATATCAACTGAACCAACTGGAAGCGATGTTTGCGAAAACACACTATCCTGACGTAGTTCAGCGTGAGTCCTTGGCAAGGTAAGTCGTCACTTAATGCGAGGCGGGTAAGCCCACCTACAGTATCGTCATCATTTGGTGACGTGGAGTCTTTCACTGGACTCGGTTTTCATTGATGACGCACCATTTTGTTTGTTTTTGCATTTAACAAGTATGTAAACTAGACTTTTGATTATTCTATTTTTTGTTGTTTTCTAGCAAAATCACTCTTAGTGAGTCACGCGTTCAAGTGTGGTTTCAGAACCGAAGGTAATCCTTGTCCCGAGTTTGGTCTTGTTCTAATCAAAGATTTTGACAGAGCCAAGTGGCGCAAGTCAGACAAGTCAGGCGGTAACACACAGCCAAGTGGAAGTTCGACAAAATCAGGTCCAAAGGCGAATAATAGATCCTCAGTGCCCCCACCACAACCACCGGTAGTGAGCATGCCCGAACAGCAACCACAATACAATCATCATCATTATCAGCCCATCTACTCGGCCCCTCTGGGTCAACTTACCCCACCAGCCAGCTACTATTTGACGCCACCAGGATCGCATAATCACTTTTCACAACCTGCTCCACAACCCGATTTCGGACAACATTTTAGCTATCAAAACTATATGACACCGATGCAACACCAAGCGATGCCAAGCACCGATCTCGGTCCGATCTCACTGTCTTCAATACTGGCCAACACCGGCATTTCAATGGGACGTGACGAGAGCGAATCGCAAAAACGTGAGCACGAGCCCGACTCGAGTGCCGATCTGGGTGACAAGGGAAGTGAGAGCAAGGTCGCAAAGGTGGAGAGCGAGTCGGTGGGGTCTAAGAGTGAATCGGTGCCGATCGAGTTAAACGGTAAGCCGCCTTCAGTGATAGCCTTCACACCACCACGGCGATCGAGACGGCGATTAGCAGGCTTGGTTACTTGCTCTCGAAATACAGTAACGCCTGCCGGTTGTGAGGCTCGGTATCATCCGGCGCTGCTGCTCTCGCGGCTCACCACTAACCCAGCCTCGTTTCGCTTCTCGCTAGCTGCATCGAGCTACTCTCTGGCACAGTACGCCACCACCCTGCCCTACCCACGCCACCCACATCATCTGTACCAACACTTCGACCCGTACCAGAGGGCACCGTTTCAGTTTGCCTCAATCTACCACACGGTCTCTGGTGTCGAGGGTGAGATCAAGGACGAGCAAAACACCTCGTCCCAACCCGAGCCAGAGGATGCTGCCGACCAAGAGTTACGTAACTTAATGGAGGGTGCCAGCCATGACAATCAAGCCAGTGATGCACCGTCTCGCAACGAGGACAGTCCCTTCATCGATCTGATCAACGACGATGAACCTGTTAGTGATCAGACACGGTAAATACTAATGAGTCTACTACTATTCTGATAATGACCAACCTGTGGTGCTGATTAAAACCACACACACACATAGCACATTGTGCTTTACTTCCTTGTTATTACCTAATCAATTTGATTTACAATCTGTTGAGCAAAGCATTGCTTTCATCATTCCACCATCATTATCATGCATTCCACTTATTTTTGCAAATTAGTGTAGCATTCACTTTCTTGCATCATTTTTTTGTGTACAAATTTTGTTATTATTTGTAATATATAAGTTCTAATAAGTTAACAACAACAAAAGTGAGACTATTTGTTGATTAATACTCTGTGTGATTACTTGTGACATTTTTTAAAATATGATTATTATTTTATTACTACAATTACGACTACAATAAATATTGGTTTTATATTTTATCACATAATAATTGAATAGTTAATTAGTTCATACTACTTTTTTTCAAAGTTATGTGACATTTTTAAAAATGATGACAACATATGAGTCTTCCAATCAAACAAAACAAACAACTTCAAATCTCGCCTCATAATAACGGGCTTGGTCAGCTAGCTGAGTCAGGATAACTTGGAAGCATGACCTCCATCGAAGCTGGGACATTGCTGTGATTCTATAGTGGGGCAAAATAAGATTAAGAGTTACATCAACAGTTGGAGTTAACATAGTGTCAGCTTTTCGATAAAGTAAGTTCGAACTTATATGCTAATCTGAAAGTCAAATTAACTTGTTTCTTGTGTAGATTAAGAAAAAACATAGTTTATAAAGTTTTTTTGAGAATCTTTTAACCCAGTTCATTTTCTTTTCTACTTAATCACACTAAGAAAGAAAATTGTGAAACAAAAGCTTAGACTATCTTTCATGATTTAACGATTCAAACATTCGACAACCATTCAACAAATTCAAACTTATTTTTGCTGAATAAGCTTAGAAATGCAAGTTTTTAAACATACATTTTATAACTTTAAATTCACAATTAAAAATTGGAACTAGTAGACAATTATAGATTATAACTATAGCTCTAAACTTAACCAATATTTTTGTTCGGGAACTTTCTCATACACTGATTTGTGTTATTGGTCTTGAAATTGGTCGCAACACAAACTAGTGTTTGAGAAAGTTCCCGAACAAAAAAGCTGGTTAAGTTTAGAGCAATATTATAACTTTTGAATATTATATTAATATTGTGAATTTAAAGTTTAAGTTGCAAGTTTAATAAAAAAACTTTCATTTCAAAAAATGTATGTAAACTACAACAACAATGATAATAATCGAATGAAATCACTTAACTCGAAGGTACTGCAGCAAAGCAACCGGAACATGTGTATCTTGCAGGTGATAGGTGGCGCCACCGGTCACTTTGATCACCAATGTCACTCGTACCTGGCGGTGTTGATGGCAAGTGGTGGTGTTGTTGTCCTCACGACTCGATGTATTCACACACATCGTGCTGTCCAATTCCTGGCTCGACCCACTGGCGCACACACCAATACACAAACACAGAATGACACTGGATTCAAGCCAGATCGCACTTATTTATACCCGGAAACACTCTCGGCGTGATGGCTCACATTTATACGTAACACACACACACACACATACAAATTGACATTTCTCTCCCCTCTCCTGATATGAAAAAGGCGGAGTGTATGAAACATATGATGTTAAAGTTTCACTGGAAACCAGAACAAGATAACTGTACACACACACTCACTCTCTCTCTCTCTCAATCACACTACAGTAAACCCTCATACTAACTCGATTCAATTCTTACGCATATAGCTATCACCTGTACTGAATATAATAACAGGTGGTCTTGCATTTGGGCTTGCTTCAATCTGCCAAACTAAGAACTGTTTCTATCTTACACCTTGTTTCAACAACCACGCACACTGATTTTGCGTTAGTATGAGGAAAAACTGTACTGCATGTAGAAAGTACCGACATTTAAATGACACCATAGCCGCATAGAATACATTTACATTTAATTCAGCCGTTCTCTCTATCACTATATTTTTCTCATCCCTTTTCTCTCTCTCTCTCTCTTACTCGACATTCACCGTAAAAGCTCACCTTTGATGCGATGACGCACGAACAGTCAGCAAAGAGTTACACTTATAATCCCAAAACATAGTGCAACAAATTGATTTAAATTTCAAGATAATTTATTGATTAAAAACAAACATCGTTATACGATTTATACAAGAACAAGAATATTAATGTAAGTAGAGTTGCAACTCATATGTGAAACACAAAGACAGTCTGAAAAGTTTTCTATTTCAGTATGTGTAGTATATTATATATTAAAAGTATGTAGTATGTAGTAAAAAGTGACATAATTATGATGAGTGCAAATCGAGATTTATTAAGGGTGAACAGAGGTAGATTGATGGTTGCATAAAAGTGTAATTTTAGTCACTCTAGTCACCAATCATTAGAGTTGTTTGAACAAACAAAAACAAATGCAAACTCGACTGTGAAAACTAATTTCACATAGACACGCATCGAATATAGTTATTTGCACAACAATTCAAGTGTGATTTGAATCATTATCGAAAATATAGGCAAAAGAGAAAGAGAGAGAAATCTAAAGAGTGAATTCCAAAATTGAATAAAACTGGGTATGCGTGTGCCAATTTGACCATTAATGACTAACCATTAAGCAAAAACTTTTCTATTTGTCTAATTTTTTTTATTACGGTTCTAAAGTTTTTATTATGCTCAGATTTTATTACTGCTACTAATAAGCTTACAAAAGGTGTTGGCTTTTTACCAAGCTATTGTGCAGTGCTTCTAGCTGCAAAAAAGTGTATTCAAAAATCCAAAATGAACCATCTGATTAAACCATCAAATCAAACTGTGTCTAGGCTTGATTTGTGTTGCACCAGATGGCTCGGTAAAAGTGAGAGAGAGAGAGAGAGAGTAAGTGGAAAGGCACTGGTGGTGATCAGTGCCATCCAGTCATTGATCATGATGCGCCAAGAATTCTAATTCAAGTAGGCAAAGCAATGAGGTTAATGACACTCTATACCTCAGTTGACTATAAGCAGTCACTCTCATTAGACTATTTTTTAAAATATATTTTTTTCAAGTCTATAGACCTTGAATCATAATTTAGTTCTGTTACTGTTTTTGCCATTATTATAACTCATTTAACCTAGTATTAAGCATATAATTTTGTTTCTATTGCTCTTCTAAATGGGATCTAAATGTTAGAAAAATTAAATTTTTTTGGCCAAGTGTAATTGAGATAGACGGAAATTAAGTCTCCTGGTGGAAAACGTTGCCATTCACGTTTCTCCTGAGTTCTTCGTCTAAGTATCAAGAGAGAAAAGATTAGAAGAGCGTTGAGTAAAGTGAGTAAAATGGAATTAATCCGCAGGAGAATCGGTAGAGTCGACCAAAGTCGATTCTCCAAGCGGTCCAAAAAGTTCTCCATGGTCACAATTAGTAGTTTATGAATTTTACTATAATTACTAATTACTGATTAGTTTGATGTAAAATGGCCATCGGGTGATTCGTTTTGCTCTTACTTGATTCAAAGGTTTGGCCGTCGAAGGACAATGAGCAAATGTCGAACTATGCCCTCCATAAATGCAAGCAAAAAAGCCATGAAAAAAATGAAAAAATAATCCTCAAATACTAAATCAAAGGTATCATCGGTGGCATTTGGAGGAGTTAAAGCATATACAATGAAATGTTTTGGCTTTTTTAAAACCAGGTAGAGGGCGTACAAAAGTGGAAGAATCATCGTTCGTGTGTGTGTTTGTTTGTTGGAATGTTTGCGATGAACCGTTTCTTCAATTCGAGTGGATATTTGGATGAACAAACCAAAAGGTTGAGTTGGTTGTGAGAAGACGAAACGGATCACTCGTCGTGTATGAATATGTTGGACAATCGATCGAATGAGTTATGACTCATCGATGTAGGTTGTATGCAAGTGATGAAGAAAGTAAAGACATTGGTTTTCACTTAGTAACCAATTATTCGGAAGATAGCCAGTCTACAGAGCGAAGGTTTAACAGTTATAAAAGAGATGCCTTACTTGACACTACTTAACTGCTGTTGATCGTGAACCCAGTCCAACTCGCGCATCATACGGTTGGTACTGGAATGGAACCAGTAGTAGTATTTGCTGTGATCAAACGAAAATCGCGCTACTAGATCATACTCGGCCAAAATGTACTCATAAGATTGGATACGTTGTAAGATGGGCGTTGTGGTTACTCCGATTGGCAACTGCATCCGAACGCAATAGTTCTCGACACGTGATGCGATTGTGGTAAGAAAGTCCACTGGGAGCCAGTTCCAAGTGGTCGAATTCCACCACACCTGAAAGAGATAGACACCGATTTCGGGCTCGAATCGATGACCACGCAGATAGCTTTGGTTGGAACGAATGAAGTACCCACACACGAGTGCTTGTGCAGAAAGATCAATCTTGGAGTCGATACAATGAGCGGGCCGAGATGAAACCAAACCGGGCATGGTATTGCCCCTTGGGTCAACACTTGTCCCAATGGCGACCAGTTGTGTGGTGGGTGAAGACACCAACTGGTGTTGTCCACACTTCGACCACTGTCACCCCAGCACTTCTCAGCGTGTCTCACTCGTGCTCACTATCGCTCAACTCTAAATAGCTATTTAGCACAATCGCAGGCGTTGGAGTGAGATTGTAAAAGTGTCTTGAGTGGTGTCGAATTGAATTCACGCAATTCGAATGGTGCCAGAATGCTTTGCTCCTCGTTCCCATAGGGTTTCGCGTGTCGGGCGTCACCGCGGACGGCGCACAATCCTCTCTCTCTCTCTCTCTCTCTCTCTCTCTTGGCACAATAGGGTTGTGCGAGGTGAATGGGGATGGCACCAGGATGGCATCACAACTACACCCTATGACCCTACTCGTAAGCCATTTGCCATCACTGTGTGCCACTCGACAAATAGATATATATATCAATTGAAAAACATTTAATCTAAGGATTTCAATTCTACCACCAATCACTAGAATATAAATCAAAGTACCACTTAAGCACCTAAGCACAATAAGAGTATATTATTTGAACACATTTACTGTGTTAATATAGTGATAGTGATAACATATTTCACATATACCCTTATAATATTAATTTTTTATTACTTTATAAAAGTTGAATAATAGTAAAACAATCAATTTAGTTTAGAGTGTAAGCTATAGAAATTATCCACAAAATATGAATTTTTCGGACACAATGTTTTTGAACTTTTCTGATAAGACTCCTTTATATTGAATGGTACGTAAAGTATAATATAAAAAATTAAGTGCCATTATATACAGTATAACTTACACTTCAAGAAAAATATGCTAACTCGCAAAATGTGAAACTTTGAGCATTTTGAACAAAATAAATTTAAAAATTACCCTAATTTTTAAACTAAATATGCTAGATAGAATTTAGCTAAAATTAAGTCAATTTAAACCATTTTTTATTTAGTATAATAGGTAGTTTTCTTGATAGTGTGAACTAAACGCTTAGGGTCATCTCAAGGCATGAGAGCACCACCCACTGAGGTCAATCTTTATATAGGTTTGACAATACAGTCTCTAACATTTCTAATTTGCCCTAATTAATTTCAATTGAATAATTTAAATTTGAAAAGCTTTAGATTGCTTTGGGTCTTTTACTTGTTCTCTTTTACAAGTTTAGAATGATTCGATTTGAATGTGAGAAATCGAACTGCCTGCTACGGACCGTTGCAAGTTAGAAAACCAACCAGGAAGTCTGTTTAACTCGAGACATAATAAACAACTTAAATTCAAAACAAGTTGAGAAACTGAAAACAAACAGAGTTCAAAAGACTAATCCCCTTTCGAGAAAAAACTTTATTTGAACAGACAATTTAAGTTTTTATATTATTATTATTATTATTAAATATCGAAGAACATTGGTTTGTGTACTGAGTTACTTGATCCGTTTAATGATAAACTATTTATCTTGTCAAATATACTTAATCTGCCTTCTTGATCTCGAATAAGCTCAATTTTGAGGATAAATAATAGATTTTGATTTTAGAAAAAAATCAAAGCATTTAAATTAATGGCCAACACGTGAAAAATATCCAAAACTTGTTTCAATGGTTCACCGGAGCTATTTATTTCAACTGTTTGAATCTATTTTATTAGAAAATCAAAATAGCACTTGATTACAGTAACAATTATATATCAAAATATACATTTAAAATAGATAATGACATAGACAAGTAAAACGTTAATATAAGACTATGTGATTATGATGAAATATTTAATGTCGTCGTTGAATATATGCTTGATGAATTGAAACAGGAAGTGTGTAATAGCAACTACAATTTTAAAAAATATATATTTGAGGTAAGGATCGAGTTGAGAATGAAAATGCACATGATATTTCGTAAATTGAGAGACATATTTCATTGGATAAGATATCTAAGAAATTCAAGTCAATGTATCTGAATAATCTAGCTTTCTTTAGTCTACCTAGCATTCAAAATTATGAGATCTGCAAATCCTTTAAACTTATAGATAAAAATTCTCTATCAGTGTAGAATCTAAAATTTAATTCATGTTTCTAATTTTAAATTTCCAAAATTTACCATGATACTTACTAAGTAATACTTAGGAATTCGTAAAATTAGTTTACGATGTTGCAATTGGTATTTTTAAAATCCTGAAATGATATTCTTGATCCAGTGATCTCAATATGTCTCTCCATTTACCAAATGTCATGAATCAAACTTACAAAGGGTTGATATAGCAGATTTGTCCAGTTTGTAAATCTTCGACCATTCTGGGAGGTGGTGCGTATTGTGGATGGCACCACCAAAATGGTGGCAAATGATCGAATGAGCCATCACCAAAATATATCGGGTAAGTGGGATAACTTCCGTATCTTGAAATAAATGGAATCGACGGCTATAGGTAGAGATGGGTTAGTGTTAAATGGTGCATTTTCAAAGTCAATCATGCAACACTCTTTGAAATGAAAGTTAGCTAATCTAGCATTCACACCTTTCAATATTCAAACTTTAACCCTTCCAACTTTAAATGATTATAATTTTGTTGTTTTTGTTTTTTTGTAAAAATTGAATTGTAAATCTAAACATTTGGGGAATTCATATTTGAGACGAGTTTCTATTAAAATCAATGCAAAATGTGCTGAAGATTGTTTGGTGAACCTAAATTTCAATAATTTCAGAATTTTAATTCATAAGCTTTAAAATGTTTTATATGCTTTATGTAGAATTGGTTTGAGCAAAATCCTACACAAAAAGTTGCACCATTTTCAAAAATAATAGTTTCTAAAAGTTTTGAATTTAAAAATTCTTAATAAAACCAAACCAAGTCGGAAATTGGCAAAGACTAGCGCTTTCTAGAATCAATAACTTTTTTAAAAAATAGTTTACTCAGAAAAATAGAATCCCTTATATGGATTTTATATTCACCTTAGATTTTTCTCAAATATAATACATTCTAAAATGTAGTTCGATTTTTTGTAACTTAAAAAATGTACTATAATTTTGAAAAATCTAATGTGAATCTAAAATCCAGTATAAGAGATTCGATTTTTCTCAGTGTTAAATTTTAAACTTAAAAATTCAAGTTTAACTACTTTAATTTCTAAAAGTGAAGAGTGAGTTAATTTACCTGTAGACGTGAGTGGGGTAGATCAGAGTCAAGTTGCCTTGTCACAAGAGGTGAGGGTGGGGCCTCATCATCACTATCCAGTGACATGGACATGGCATCGTAGTCATCACCTTGCAGCACATCGGCGTCATGATTGATTTGTGAAGAAGAGGAGATTGCTTCATTGTTATCGTGATTAGTCGTGGTAGAAGAACTCAATGGATCAACAGTTGCCGAGTGGCATTTTTCACTAGCAGGTGTGATTACGTGAGATCCGTTAAACATCTCACATTCGTCTTGATCATTCACACCTGTATCGATGCTATTCAAGGATTGTTTTGTTTGTGTTGAACTGCTTAACTTATTATTTTTACTACTATTATCGGACAATCCTTGTTGAGACTTGGCAGAATAGGAAACCTTCCTTCTCTTAATAATGATCTCTTCATCACTAGAATCCTCATCTTCAACAAACCCCTTGCCTTCCTCGTCCTTGCTGGAGAGAGCAAGATCCCGTAAAAGTTTTGTCTTTGGCAAACCAGATTTGGCTCCTTTGATCTTATTGATTTGATCCAAAATTCGCCTTGATTTGGCTTGTTTCTTCTGTAAACGCCGCTTTCGTGTTGCTTCCAAGGCTTTCTGTAACTCTTCTTTGGGTTTGGTATCTAATTATAATAATAGTAATAAATTTTAATAAAAAATAAAACAAAACTTGTCGCTACCAACCTCGACAAATTGGAACTTCCCAACGATCCATTCGAAGACGATGGTGAATAACATTGACCGATACGGCAGTGAATTCGGAGTCATGGAGAGCCTTCACCACTCTACTACTCAAACCGAGTTCAAGATGATTCTCTCTTTCCAACGTTTGCAGAATACTGCGATAACCTTTAAAGTAAAAATTATTTCAAGTCAGACTTAAAAGAAAGAATTTAGTATAATAATTTTCAATGTATTACGTTGATATAGGCTATAATAGGCGCGGTGTTGGGGCAATGACTCGGGGTATTGATTATAGTTAATCAAGCGGTCAAAGGTGCTTTCCACTCCACGAATCCACACACGAGGTGAGCCTGATTCAAGATGAATCATCTCAAAACCAAGAAGAAACAGTTCCTTCTGGTACGCTTGGTTCTCGGCTCGCTTCTCGTTGGGAGTTGTGAAGCGGTCCAGTACGATATTGTTTTCTTTGTAATACTTGGCAACGAGATTCACATCTAGAAAATCTGCGGTTTGCCAAGTTGGACACCATGGTTGTCCCCAATCAACTTTCAAAATTAGCGATGGAATATTGGGGTGTTTTAAATGATCCAAAATTTTAACCCCTCCGAATTGTTGCGTTGTCTCACGAATGTAGACCTCGTGGTCATCTTCGTGAGGAACAACCACATCCGTGAACATGAGTTGTATGAGGCGCCTTTGAAGATAGCATGATAATTTGATTTTGTGTAGTGGTTCCATTCCATCTTGAATCCTTTCTAGATTCCAGATTGCACGAAGAGTCAGTTGAACTTTGGGACTCAATTCGTTAGACATCATCACAACTCAATCAGTCTGTTGAGAAACATTTAATTAAAAAAATCTGGTTAAAAAAGTTTAATACTATTTTAGTTAGTTTAAAATATTTGGATTTGTCCTGCTCTAATTTGATTAAAGATATTGGATATTGTTTTGATTAGATTAAGATAGTTGAATATTATTTTTAAAGTTTACTTTAATATTTAAATTATTTTACAAAAATAATTATCCAGTAAAATAATTAAAATTTTTTACTTAACAATAATAATCGAAATCCGAAAATAAATTCATTCTACTTTTCGCTTATCAAACTAAAGTTTCATCTAAAATAAGCTTTTGATAAATAAATTTTATTTGCTTTAGTTTGGTAAAACAATTAAACCATTTTGGTAAACCACGTTAGTCTAATCAAAATAATCTTATGCAACAATGAAATTGTTGGTATGGCTAGTTGAGCAAAAGAATTAATATCAAATAGTTTTTACCTTAACGAAATGGTAGAGTAAGAAAACCTTGGCCAAGTCAGGAGATGTCGCTCAAGAGTTCACGTCTTGGAATTTGATCTTGTCCGATTTGTCTCGTCAGATTGAAGTATGACCAGTTCTTGATGACTCGGTGATGATGAGTGGGTGAGTATGTCTTAATATGAAGCGAAACAACTTTCACTTTTTGAAACAAAAACGGAAACAACATAGGTAAAGAGTGAGGAGAGAGAGTCATGGCCTTTCACATATGACGTGCAGGCATCGACCAGTTGAGTTCGATTAGTTGAGTCATCATTTATCAATTACAAAATTTGAATAAATTTACATCTTATTATTAATGATGAAAATTATATGTTTTTTAAAATTTAAAACACATTTAATTATTCTGACATATTTCAACTAATATAAATATGTTTATAAAACAATAATTTTACAAGTAGTTTTTTTATGTGGATGATGAAAATAAATAATAAACATAAATCCACTCTTTATTATAATGTATATATAGAATTGGATTATTATATAAAATAACACAAAATGTAATATAGTATAAACATGATAATAATAATGATATAATACTGATAAGATCTAGTAAGAA
This sequence comes from Rhinocypha anisoptera, assembly GCA_011762765.2. Taxonomy (NCBI): domain Eukaryota; kingdom Metazoa; phylum Arthropoda; class Insecta; order Odonata; family Chlorocyphidae; genus Rhinocypha; species Rhinocypha anisoptera. The sequence goes on from WURS02449562.1 coordinate 28,694, forward strand.
TGTGCATTAAATATACATTATAAACTAAAACCTATTTATAATTTATAAAGAGATAATAGATTAATGGATAGTTTCATGTCATCAGTTTCATTCTGATTTGCCTCAATCAAGTGTCTCCTGGTTGCTTCTTGGAATATCATCGCTTAATGCTGAGATCAAGAGGTTGTGTTTCGAGTTGCTGTAATTCTAGAAAAAAATTATCTTAACAGAAAAAAACAATGTTAATCAAAACAAGTTTGCTGGTGACAAATTCAAACCTACTTGCCACTTCCACTTTAATGCTTCGAAGAACATCTAGTGAAACAGGATAGAAACAATCTCATTAGTGTTCTCCCAGATAAACCAAGTCAGCAAACTCACTGTTTGAACGTCTTTGAATTCCCTTCTGCCAGACAAAACGTTTTCTGTATTTCTTTGATATTCTCTTCCCCATGTTTTTTCTTAATATTTGTTTGAGAGTTTTGAAATATGTTACATTGTTGTTGTCGTTATCAGTCTTGTCCTTGTATTCCGTCCATTGGAATAATATAGGCTTCTTTTCCAAGTCAACTTGCAAAGTTACATCATCAAAACCCGGAATAAAAATATAATGCAATCGAAAATCTTTCACAAGATATTTCTGAAACACGATACTATTTAATCGTTCTTTGTTCGGTGTTGTCTTGCACGTAATACTAATGTCATTGTCAATTAAATACTGATAAAGCAGACATTCGTGATAGTATCGGGAATCCATCTTGTCAGCTTCCTTCTCAATTGTTTGTCCATCTTGGCAAAGCCCACGACACTTTTCACACTCAAACATGTCGACAATTGATAACGAATTTTTGTATCCCGAAAAATTCCATTGAAAGTTCAAAAGAAGCACTCCATCGTAGGGCTTGTGATAATCTGTGTAACTATGAGAGACAATTCTTCGTAATTCACAGTTAGGCTGCATTTCATCTGTAAACATTTGATAGTAGGCTGAAAGAAATTTTGTCAGTTCATTCTGGCTGAATTTGAGAAATGGCGATTTTGTATCGGTTATCTGACGAGGCATGGTGAACACGTGAGGACAGGTTGAGCACGGTGAGAAATATGGAGGGAGAGAGAGGAGAGATGAAAAGTAAGAGTGAGAAAGAGAGAATGCGAGTGAGAGAAAAAGAGAGGGAAGCACACCAGTGGAGTGTGAGCACCGAACTGACCGTGATCGAGTCAAGACACGCACTAGACATCAGCTTAACACTGAGTGCCAAGCTGGAGGTGGAGCTTGCCATATAGTCATCTATTCTTACTCACTTCTACCTACCGTATCTCTGCGGTTTACACTATTTTTTCATAGTATACTGTGTAGGGTAAACGGTAGTAAATAGTTTTAGATAAGAATAAATACATATATGCCATTATATTATTAATATTCAAACATCATATATATATGCTTCACAATGTTTTACTTTTTTGTGTTAAAGTAGGAAAAATCAATCCTAAAAGAAAGTTTCTATAGAAAAACGTCACTTTAATAGTACTTTTATTAGCAAAGAAAGTTCTCGGAGCTGTCTTATGTAAATACATCAGATTGATATTTCCTGCTTAAGGTTTGACTATACGAGAATCTGTTTGCTATCAAATAGCTACTTGATTGATTGAATTAATAATTGGTCGGCTATTTGTCGGTTGTTTGAATGGTGAGCGTACTTTTTTTATTTATATTAGTAGCAGTTAATCACGAGAAGAGAAGAGAGGAAAGAGAGGGATAATAAGTGTCAGAGTAAGTAAGATGATAAACGCAGCACATCACCTTGAATGATGCGGGAAAGAAGGAAAGAAAGAAAGAGAGATTTGACTGTATCACCGAGGGATCTAGTCATTCGATGCGCACGCGCATCTCTCTGGCATCATCAGCACGGACAACTCATTCCTACGGGAGATGGCTTTTTACTGCCATATTGTCCCTAATAGCAACGAGTTTGAAGAGAGGTGGAGAGAGAAAAATAAAAAACGTTTTCCTACCATATATTGTCAACAGTGTGATGTGGAATGGTTCAAAATAAAAACACCGTACAAGCAACGCGCAGTATCCAAGTTGTTTTTTTTGCACAACAACAAGTGACCTTGACATTGAAAAGTGTCGTTTGTTGTGTAGCCGTGTGATTGGTTGCGTAACGAGAAAAAACAAACAACTAAAATAATAATTACAAAAATATGTGAGGGTCTGTGTCTATAAATAAACGACTCAAAACAAATGTGTATTTACTATTGCCATAATATTTATATTACCGATATATATCTCTCTTGTTTGTTTTTGTTCTACTTCCATTGGTTATCATTTTATTACTCTGATAGAAAACAAAAGAATTGGTAATAAACGGTTGCCAACCTGCTTGCTTTAGTTTTTAATGATTTAGAAAACTTAAACATCAATTCTCATAAAAACTTTAGATTCTAATTAGTTATTTTATTAGGTTTTTTAAATAGTGAAGCAATCAACAATTTAATTTGGGTACTTTAAAAACGGTCGAGCAAGTTTGAACTTTTGGCCATGATCTAGTTGTAATTCTAAGGGAAAAATGTAGCTTTGTCTTTCAACCTTCACAATGTAGCTTATGTCTTTGCCGAATGCAAACAAACAAAAAGTATTGCACCCAATGAAGTTCAAATTAATTAATTTCAATTATTATAACAGCAAGTGTCGTTTGAGTTGAATTGGTAATAATATGGCAAGTGATTTCAGTGGCCAAGTGTGTGCCTTGAGGCCATGTTTTGTGATGACAAAGACCATCATCGAAGCGAAGTTGTCATGGTCATGTCATTAACTAAGGTTAACCGCGCGATTGCATGGTTGCACTTGGCATAAGCTGATTATTACACCACCAGTCGCATCGTTATCATGTCACTTGACACTCTCTGGCACGCCATTTGTCCACCTTTTTATTATGAGTATCTATTTTGGTTGAAAGTTTTCTTCTAGCCCACACACACATTTAATCTCTCTCTCTCTCCTCTCCCCCCCTCTCTCTCTCTCTCTGCCTCTCTGCCTCTCTCTCTCTCTCTGTCTTTCTTCCTGTCTCTCTCTCTCTCTCTTTCTTGTCACTGTCTCTCTCTTTCTTGTCACCTCTCTCTCTCTCTCTCTGTCTTTCTTGTCACTCTCTCTCTCTCTCTCTCTCTCTCTCTCTCTCTCTCTCTCTCTGTCTTTCTTCTCTCTCTCTCTCTCTCTCTTTCTCCCTCTCTCTCTT